>WBNO01007733.1:0-16806 GCA_013400575.1 Peucedramus taeniatus
TTATTATCATTATTATTATTACTATATTCAAATTAAACTATTTTGTCCATGGCTTTTTAAAGTAGGAATTTCTCTTTAGTCCAAGGTATTTTGCTGAAACATATACATACAAAGTAAATGAGTACAAGATGCCCCTGAATATGACTTTGTCAATCACAGGAGTGCAACACTTAAGTGCAATTAGCATCTGAAATATCTACATTGTATGCCTTATCCATGAGCTTTCTTCCTAATTTACATAGGAAAAAAATTTAAAGATTTTTTCTTAAAAAAAGCTATCAGGAACCTCCTTCATTTGCAAACATCTTAACTATTTACTCAAATCACTCAAATGACCTCAATCAAATGCAACCACCATGACCAGAACCTGACTAGCTTGGTAGAGCCCTCTACTGATTACAGAGAGGAAAGGAATAATAACAAACTATTTATTTCACCACTGATTTCAGATTAGGCAAATATATAAGTATCAATTATTGACAAAGGCAATTTGTTTAGTTCTGGTAAAGCAAATAAAAGTTCTGGACAGCTAAAGCCTAATAACAGACCAAATTGGGGGATTATTATTGCAGAATATAAGCAAATAATAATGTGCATTAACACACAATTTTAATGTGCATTAAACTACAAACTTTATGTTTCATATTTGTTTGATTTGCTATTTACACAGAATATTGGAATTACCATCTCAGCCAGCATAGTGGCAGGCAGAAAAAATGCCATCATGTTTGTGCTAATATATACTATAGAAAGATAAAAATAAGTCACATTTTGTTCTTCTAAAACTTTGCCCTCCAAATTTTAATTCTGCATCACAGTTTACAAGGGGAAGAAAGTATTCAAGAAAAGAATTGGAACAGGAGATAAAACAAAAACATACATGACCATTAACAGTAAAGCACTATACAGGAGTTAGCACAAGTGGGATTTAATTCATGAAGTTCATGCAGGAAATGTAATTTCAAAATTACTGTTAGAAAATTAAAGACAGAACCACAACATAATATTGTGAACACTCACATCCAGATTAAGTGCAAGAGTTAATATTTCTAAAATGTTACCCAGTTCAAGAATGTATTAGTTTATTCCCACTTCATCTTATTAAAAACTTACTATCTTATACTGTTTGTTTCACACTTCAGTGCAGTGAAAGAAAAAGGCAGAGGAAAGCTCGCTACTTGCTGCCACCGGTATTTGACAGAAGACCCTTTGCTATGTTAAGGGAGTAGATGGATACATGTCAGTAACTGTTTCTTGGCAACAGGAAGGAAAGAAGGTGACATCTTTTTTCCTTTTTTTTTTTTTTTTTTTTTAATCCCACAAGGAAGCACACAACTTTGGAGTTAAAGAGACAATGGATCTGTGGTACTGTAAATGTATTTTGCATTTTCCGTAACTCTTCTTGGAAATACATTGCTGTTTAAATTTTAATAAAACTAACAGGATTTAGATACATTTTGCTGCATCTGTGGGTAGCAGAACATCAGTAGACATTAGTGGATTCTGCATCAGATTGCTTAAAGAACGAAGTGCTACCCATTCCATGGATATCCACACAAGTCTGCCAAACAGCCTGGCAAGAAGGTCGTTTTTGTGGGCCAGACTTGCAAATCCCCACTTTTTTTTAAAAGCAAAAAGATACAGCCCTTGTTGACTTGGACTTGGGAGTGCCTCTCACATCTGCATAGATAAGTTTTAACCGTGGCCTCACTGATGATAGGTTTGTTTTGTCTATCAGCCTTTCAAGGCTAAAACTACTGAACCAACAAGGACTACTACAAAAGTGCAGAGCCCTGAGGAAACTCAAAACCAACCTGTCTTGTTACGTGTCTAAACAACTGTAAAGCTGTCTTGTTTTTTATCTAAACCACTATGTAATACAAGTCTTAATATTTTATACTGTCATAGATCCACATGGAGTTACAACTTACTTTACCGAATATGTTTTGAAACAATATTGGTCTAAGGAGTAGAGAAAATTTACAATCATAATTAATGTATGTTTGACATAATTTGCATTTAAGCTGCAGAAAAAAATAATATAATGCTAATGACTATTAGTTTTCTTAGTACACTTGATGAGCATGATGTTTTTCATCTCCTGAACATTAATAAATATTGCATTAAAGCACTGTGTTAAGGTACTTCAACTATCTGCTCTTTTATACCCATGCAGATGCCCATTTTACGAACTGCGTGAGATGTTTGGAGAATGCTCTAGATACAGTATGTCCAGTAACAATATTAAATGGATCTTAATCATATGCAAGCACAAAATCCCTTTGAATACTGTCACATTTTTCAAACATGAAGCAAAAAACTCATTAGGAGCTCACAGCAGCATCTGTTTTTCACTCAGCTAGCATCTTACACTTTCCTCTGTTCTAAGCTATGCATGCAGTATACGAAAAACATGCTAAGACACAAAATAATGGCACTTCTAGAGTGTTATGTTAAGTACAAAACACATTTCCATTTATTTTCCCTTTTAGCTTTTTGGACATAAACAGCCATATAACATCATTACTTGGTATTTTTATTACTACTACATAAACTCAAATACAAGTAACAACGATTTTTAACTTAATAGCTCAGAAATGAAACAGCAGGTTAGTAGCTGAGAAGGCCATTGTATTGTAGTGTAATAATAATGTCAAAAATAAAATGTGAGGATATCTCAGTTCAAGAACTAAAGGTCTTAATGTTTAAATACAATGGTCTTCCATCTATTCAGAACAGAGCAACATCATGCAAATCAGGGAGGTGAACACTATCACTTCACTATAGGCTTATTTCAGCACTAGCTGTAGACACAAAGTTTTCCTTGCTCTTCTGCTCAAAGAAAGGCCTTTCAACAGTCCCAAAGGAGAAATCTAATGATGCCACGTGCTGAAATACCTCATCGTCATTTGGTACTTCAGAAAAGCCTGCTGTTTGTCCTCACACTCTTCACGCAAGTGTGACTGTTTCTCTCTAGTTAACAAATTTTAGCTTGCATTAAACCTTATCAGTAAACATGGCAGTACTGCAAAATCAGCAATTAAGGCCTCAATAGCTTCCACCAATTAGAGCTGTTGTGTGCCAAGAGCTACAGCAGAGACAGATTGTGTGCTGGGTTTATTAACTCATTCTTTCTGCAGTGGAACAGCTAAGTGCCTCTTTTCTGGCCACATTAAAGTACATATAGTTGTTTTACAGTGACATACGCCTCTGCCTTCAAAAACAAAAACAAACCCCCCAGAAGGCAGTGAATTTTTCATTTGAGAGCTTTCATATCTATACGAAGGGAATACTATCTCTATAAGTGAAATATAATCTAGCATGGCTATACCTGTTGCTATGCAAACAGTACTTCTTTTACTGTGCCATTTAAAGGAAATTGGTTTTCCACCCCTGTACCCTCATTACTTATCACTGGTCCCAAAACAACCTGCAAACCTGCACTGATGGGGACTTCATTCAAATGAGTGACCGTTTCCTTATCAGTGTGGGGGGAGAAAGGAACTGTTACAATCAAGCTTCAGAAATCCATTTGCATAGACAGGATGGCAGAAATGGATGATAGATTTAGGTTGAGAGAAGTCTTCCAGTAAAAAAAATGCCATGAGACTTTGAAGGATAGGTTCAACATCTCAGATGTTGGAGCGTAAGCTCCTCCAGGCAGGGACCACAGTGCTGTTAGGCATTTCTGTTCTCCCCAGCACAGTTCAACAATGATTAATTCGCACTGCAGCACTAGAAATCATGAACAATTATAAGCCGTGGTTTTCCAAAGTGCCGCATACCTTTAGCAACTTTTTACTTAAATGCAGACAAAGAGGTAGATCTACAAGAAACTCTGTTATTAAAGTCAAGATTTCCTTCAGCAAGAGAACAGGCATTTAAGTCTAAATGTTAGAAAATGTCATTCACTGCATCTGTTAAGGATAACTAGAATGCAATATTAACGGCAATTCACATAACGGAGTCCATTTAATATGATCATTAATATTTCAGACTGATTTTGAAACTGAAGAAAAAAGAAGAAACCAAGATGCATATGTAACAAAATTTATATTTCATGAACCTTAATTGCTGTAACTAGGGCACAGGGATTAAAGGCCTACGCCTAAGGCATTTGGTTCTGAGGACAAAATATTACACAAGCATTTCAATTTTTGGGTTCAGAAATTGAGTTTTTTAACCCTCCTGATTCTGAAGAAAAGCTGAGGCATGAAATCCCATTTACATGGGATGCAGTCCTAAAACTACCTGCCTACCTAGAAAAAGAATTTTGAAGATGAGGAACTGCTCTGCCCGGCTTAGGTTTTAATAGCATTTGCTAGGATTGACAGAATTTTATGAAATTGCTGTAACAAAGGACTGACCGAATGAAGCTTGGTCAAAGCACTGCTATGGTAAGCCCTGAGGCTGGTGTGTGATCCCTGCAAACACACACACTTTCAGAGACACTTGCACAATCAAGGGCAAATTTGGCTCTCTTTACCAGAGGTCTTTCCTCTGTATTTGTTCATAAAGTCACTGCAAGTCTAACTTAATGAACAAACACCAGTGACAAAAATCAAGAATCTCTTGGTCATTATGTATTGCTGGTGGAGCTTCCATTCTCACTATTTCAGTCACGACCATCTTAAGGGCTACGCAGTCAGCTCTGCTTTGTTTTAAAGCTCTCTAAAGCTGACTTCAAAGGGTGGCTAGCAGCATTCCCCCTTTCAGATCTCCTGTTTAACTCATTTCATCTATTGTGCATTCGGCTCAGCCCTGAGCACCAGCGACAGTGCGGCTGTGCCACCACTGCAGGCTAGCTCGGGTCAACAAAATCAATGTAATTTACAACTTCTTACATTCTCCTAAACTTAAAAGCCTGGCATGTACAGAAGGAGACTGTATTCCTTAATATGCTTTTCTACCCACAAGCACACATTTGGCCCATTAGTTCAATCCCTTTTAATCAGTACAATAAATCAAGTAAGTAGCGTTTGTTTAAATGAGAATGGGTATATATTCTTTGTAGTAACTTCCAAATTACAGAAAGAAAAACTGTTAGTTTTGCTATCAGAAGATCAACTAGTTAAGCTGGTCTAGGAAATGTTTCAGGTAAGTCAGGGATGGAAGAAAGAAAAGATTCTGAAGAATTGAACAAGAGGCACCACCTCACTAGTTTTAAATTCCATGTTTTTTATATTGCAGCACAGGACAGATTCACCTTGAATTCACCTCTTTTTTTTTTTTTTTAAGCAAAATAACTGTAAGCCATTAAATAATATTATACAGAAACACAGCAGAAAGTACTGCTTTTCCATTTCAGAGAAGAGAGAAAAAACATACAGGCAAAAATTATTTTCTGACATCAAGAATTCTGGAAAATACACTTCCAAAACCATTTTGAAACATATTTAACCTCTGGGTTCACTTGGGACATACAGTGCATTATGTTATAATCATGTCAAAATCATGTCAAAAATATTTACAAGTAGCATTTACTTTTCTAGTTTCTCCTTCGGTTCAAAAAATCCCAAAGCAATACATCTAAACGCTATAGGTATATTATTGTATAAAAGCTGCTACAGCAACGTTTATCCTCAAATAAATACACTATGAGGTCCCCCAGTATAAATTTTCCTCCCATTGGCCATAAATCTCATATAAATCTATTCCATGGCTGCTCCACAGATTCCTCCTTAGGTCTCACTGTGAGGTTTCCATTTTCAATGTACCTCAGATTCCTAATTCCGATAGTTTAGCCAATGTTCTCTGCCAGCTGCTAAGCTGTTACCATTAGTTACAGCTCCCTTTCATGATCTGTAAGCATTATCTTCATCCCAAATGATTAGGAAGTGTCTGAAAAGAGTCATCTCTAATGATACACTACAAGCATTCAGATCTAATTCTTCAAAATAACCTGAACCTTCTGAAATGGCCATGACTCCACAGTATTTCATTAGGCTCCAGAGTCTTGGACAACTCCTATAATGTGTAATAGCTTATATTCTAGAAATAGAGCCTTTGCATTAATGTATCTACTTTACTTTTAAATAACTGCAGTGTTCTTCTTTATTAAGACCTCTGGGACAATAAAAATAATTCCATTCTTGTTTTTCTGCAACAACATCAGACTACAGCAGACTGCTTTCTTCCTTTTGCTTATTCCTTCTGCTAAATTTTTTTTAAATACTTACCAATTTACTACATCACACGTTATTATTGGGAATAACGGCTGTCAGAGATTCTGCCCCATCAGGGAAGACAGATCTCAGAATTTTTCACTCTGCATTTTGCAAATCTAATTTTCACTAATTCTCACCAGACAAAATGTATGTACAAATGCAGATTTATTGCTGAGAAACTTTTTGTCTGTTGCACAGCTTTCCTAGTAAAAACGTTTGATCTTACAACTCGTCAGAAGAAATTAAAGATGTGCACTAAGCAGTGAGATCTAATCAAGGTAACTACTACCTACACCTGAAACAGGTGATCTAATTCATCTGCATGCTCACACTAAAAGCCAAAAGTAGTTTCCTTCCTTTTATTTTTCTTTGGGATTGTTCACATTAGAATTTTCATTATCAAAAAAAAAAACAAAACCCAGACATCCAGATTATTCAATAATTGGAAAAATGTAACATGATGAAGGAACTCCATTATATACATCACCACCTAAGTGTGTTGATAATGAAAAAGGTTCAACAAATAGTCTTATTAGCAAAGGCTACCCAGTACATCTTCAACCTTTTTCTTTGAACTATGACACACTGTAGAAGATACCAATCATTCAGTTATCTCAAAATTATTCATTTTTTTGCAGAAAAAAAAACCTTTTTTTTTGTTATAGGCAAACCAGTACCCTGACAATATTGATTGCTACAAATCTTCTGGAAGTATTCACACTAATATTGTGTGCTATTATGGGCAAACCGTAATTTGATTTTTCTCTTTTTTTTTTTCTTTTTGTAACCTGATATATTTCCTCTGAATAAATGCTTCTATAGTGTTCTTTTATTGCACATATTGTGTAGGTAGAATTCCTCAAGAAACAATGCATTTTGTTATCCCTATTCTCTGCGAGGGGACTCAACTGATTCACTCTACAACCTGCAGACCTTCCTCTACAGGACCATGCAAATACATGTTTCCCATGCTGGGCTCCAAGATATTATGGATAAAACATACAACTTAAGGCTATGTACTAGCAATTCTTAGCAGAATGCTTCACATAAGCCTACAGAGTAAGGGGTTTCCAACTCTTCCATGGAAGAATATGCCTTTTATAAAATTTGGAGATGAGACAACTGATATCTTCTCAAAATCTGACCAGTGATACACTGCACTAGGACAGGAAAAAGATGTTGCAGTAATATCTTTAACCCTTCCCCCTGCGTTAATATAAGATTGTTACTTTATGTGCCATATATTTGACAAACACAGCTTTTCTGAATGGCTGAGGTCAGAAATTTACACCCACAACTGCAGACCAGCAACCCAAGCAGTTATTAAATTCTCTCATGCACTGTATTCAGCTTTCAAGATTGTTCTGCCAAGTAAGATGTGAACAATTCTACCTTAAACATTTCAACATCTACTTTTAAAAGTTTCTCCAACACTTTAGATTTTGTGCTATAATTCTGTCTCAGGGCAAAAGAAACATAGGGCCTATCAAAGTTGTCAGCTTCAGACTTCTAGCATTCCTATTCCTGACACTTGTTTCTAAGCAGAAAACTGAAAACTGATGAGCAGTCATTTATATCACTAAGATCTGGGTGAAAAAGGCACAATATTTTCCTTCTTTATATACAAAAATCTAATACAAATTACAGAACAAATCCTGACTGTAAAAAATAATCCATTGAAGAATTAAATGAAATACAACCAAAAGTTTCTTTTCAACCAGAAGTCTTCATACAACATTAAAACAGACAGTGACCCTGCCTGAGACAGGTTGGATCAGGTGATCTCCAGAGGTCACTTTCAGCCTCAGCCATTCCACAGTTATGAAATTTGAAAACCAAAAACAAAATATTAATTATTCCAGTGTTTTTTATAGAGTTGTAGTATAATAATATTTTGACCACAGTCAGCATTAGCCAACACACCCATTTTAAAGGAGAACTTAACGTGAGTTTACAGCTGAAACAAAATAAAGCAATTACAGGTGAAAACAGTTTGTACTAATTTTACAAACAGAAAAGTTAAGCTCAGAAAGCCTGTTTCCCATTTACACTAAAAGCATTCACTATGATGATATAAGGGGCCTTAACACAGCTTTAGATTTAATTTATGTAGTGTACAGTGGGCTTAGGATAATTGAGAATAAGGCTGGAACTAATCAAAGTGCTCAAGATTACAAATTACATCTCTGCAAAAGACTAAAATTTAACTTTTCCAATATTGAGTCAAACACGTCGGTACAAAGATTTTTGTCTTCTCAAGAGAGGTTATTTCATCCACGGTGCAAAAAGCTCCAGAATTCATTCTGTAGTTTAAGATACTAGAACTACAGAAAATAAAAATCAGTTAAATATCTTTTAATAACCTTGCTACTTCTATGAAAAATTAACCTCCACCCTTTGCTGTTAGGGGGTTTATTGTCATACTATTTTATATATATTATATGTATCATACACCTTATTATCATCATACTAATCTAGTGATTAATCATTGAACATGTCAACTTCAGTTAAAATTAAGCTTCCTCTTCTTTTTAGGCACTGTGCAAAACCAATAATTATGACCACTCATTCAGAAAACTCTTTTGTATTCTTGTTTTGTAAGACTTCATGCACTCTTATCTCTTTGCAGGAAATAAAATGTTTGCATGCGGCATGAGAATATACAATTCACTCCGAGGGCAGGGTACCTCAGAGCAAGACTGTCTCAAATGAAAAAAAAATCCAGGGACAAACAAAGAGTAATGGAAATATCAAGGGCTTCTTTCTCAATGATGGTAGCAATTTGGTTCTACAGCGGTGACAGCCTTTCAATATTAAACTTTGCTATTAATTCTTTTTGCAATGAACAGGTAGGGGAAATACGCCAAAGAGCCCTTTCTCCAGCAGACACGGTGTAACTTTTTTCTGCAGGTCTAGTCAATGGTGTGTGCTTCTAATTCCTCACTGACATGTTAATGAATGCAACCTTTCCAAAGTTCAGCCCAGATAAGCCGGAGATGATGAGGGACATTTTGGCAACTGAACAACAGAGAGAAAGAAGATCAATCTTTTAAAAGATTTACACACTTCCCTTAATTATCTTCCTAATTTATGTGCATCTTAAGTGAACAGTAATTCCTGTGGGGCTCCATTTGCATGGGCCTGTAACCTCTCAGTATGACAGCAATGCCATGTTTCACACATTGCAATTGTTAAAAAGCATCAGAATCCAGAAGACTTATTTTGCAGGAGAGATCACTTTTGAAAAGAAGTGTATTTCATAACTACCTTACAAAAGGTTTGGGTTTTTTTCCCCTTAATTTCTAAGTAGACTTCAAAATTAACATTCATCTTCAAAACTCTTTTCAAGAAAGCTATCCTACCTTATCCTAGTCAGTAAGAGTACTCCTGGAGACAGTAGACTCAATTCTGATGCCAGCTTCAAATCTCACTGTTTGGAACTCTCTCAACTTGTACAAAGTTTTCAGATATAGTGGTTTATGAGCTGTATTTATCAATCACACAGATTTTTTTCCTCAGACATGATGTGTGAACATGTTTTCTGAATACAAAAAAAACATTAATCAAAAGTAAGCATTTATGCGCCTAAGTGTCAAGATAGTTACTGTACACACTCTACTCTCACTAAAATCTTTTTTCTAAGTTTGCAATTTTATCCTACCACAAAAAAAACTTTCTCCACAGTAGCAAAAGGTTTCCTTGTTTTTCTTTATTGATTTTCTTCAAGAAATTTCATAGTATTTAGAGCTGAAGTCTGTATTTTTTCCGGAAAAAAAAAAATTAATCAAACTATGATTAATTACAATAATATACCACAATTAATTTTGAACCTTAGAGTTGCACTGCAAGTTGCAAAGATTTAAAACAAAAATTGTAGTGTAACATCTACAATTATTATTTCAAATATAACATACATGAAAGGCTACAGTACACAGTAAAAGACCCACTTTTTCGTTCAATAACACATTATTAATTTAAAGAACAGTGAAGGATATAACTTAGCATCTATACATATAAAATATTGCTTGCCTTCAACAAAGAGAATATTTTACACTGCTAGCTCAGACTGAATGGAAGTATATTAACTACATCATGACATTTGTGAAAAGCTATTCAGCTAGCTGATCTTTCACATAACCTAAAACAAAAGAAAAACTTTCCAGGGTAATGTAGATCCCAAAACCTTTATTTTAATTGTATTATTTTTAAAAAGTGCATTTCATAGCATGCTTTTTTAAAAATGTCTTGTTAGTATGTATCTAAAATATATCCTCTATACACAGCCACATATATAAACATATAACAACTGACTCACATACGCTGTTGCCTGAATATGTTGTTGCCAGGCAACAGCTATAAAGCATTTTGCACTGCTTGCAAAAATCTGAATGAATGATTCGAAGAGAGATTATTTCTAAAAAACTAGGAAGAAAACTCACTGCTGGAATTACATGAATAATTCCTTGTATCTTTCAAGGACTCATAGAGCATGTTCCTT
Organism: Peucedramus taeniatus; assembly: GCA_013400575.1. Classification (NCBI taxonomy): domain Eukaryota; kingdom Metazoa; phylum Chordata; class Aves; order Passeriformes; family Fringillidae; genus Peucedramus; species Peucedramus taeniatus. Next base: position 10,666 of record WBNO01007733.1, read on the forward strand.
CCATAATTACCAATTTCAGAAAGGACAATTCCTTTGAGTAGGATTTGAAAGGCATTTTACAACAAGGAAATTCATGTTCTATGCATGTGGCTAATGTTCCCACATGGACACTGAACCAAAGCCACCAAAGTTAATGGGTTCCTTAAATTGACTTCAGGGTCTTTTTGCTGGGTCTTTTCATCAGGTTATAATGTCCATTATAAGACAAACATGAAAATGAAAAAACAGAAGGCCTTACAGGGGATACAATAAATTCTCAATAAAATTTTGCCATCTCACAACATGCAAGTGAAAGAGACAGAGTCTGTAAAAACACTTCTTTGTGTAATCTTCACATAGCTAAGGTGTAATCTCACTCGGGCCAATGGTATTACACACAGGAGTAAAAATAGAAGCATCTATAATCCATTGATAACATGGATGTGATATGCTATCTACAAAAGAGAACTATTGGACTCTAAGTAAGTGCCATCCATTACAAAATTACTAGACCTTTGGCTATCGCATGTCTTGAGAATTAAGAGGTGGAAAAGCACATCAAGAAAATAACTGGGAAGCACAGAAACTTCAAAGTTCTTACCACAAATCTGACCCATAAGTTGCTTTAACACAAACATTAGCATAAAAAGTTGAGGGAGTTTTTGTCCTTGTTTACTGTGGCTACAAGATATTTCTTTCAATTTCCTGTACAATAGGCTTAATCAATAAAAACTGGTCAGAAGCTCAAGATGATTGCTCTTTCCATCATGACCGAATTGGAAATCCATGTATTTTCCTTTTAATTCTTCAAATCCATCCACATAACTGTAGCAAGAAGAATGGAAGGAGTAATTATTGGTATTTTAAATGATACTTTCAGTATTAAATAGTGAATGTGACTAGCTTCTTTAGTGGATTACAGAGAAATCCTTTTAATTCCATATCTCAGGTTGCCTTGAACTATCGTGAAAAAGAAACTCCTTTACGAGGAAGGAATCTGCAATCTAAATCCTGTCCATCTGGAGCTTAATAAAATTTAAAATTAATTTATTATAAATAGGAAGTAAGGTTTTATAGTTTCATTTGAATTATTTTCATACTCCAAGACATAACTCACAGTTTATATCACCAGTCAGGATGCAGTTATATAAAAGGCAATCTTGGTGCTTACAATCAGGCTGAGCACCTTTCCCATAGATAATAATATAAAACAATCTATGGGAAGGTTATCCATTCCAGGTGCACTACTTGTTTGTCTTTTTCATGTGTTTGTTTGTTTCTTTGTATATGCTGTGGCAACTTAAAGAAATAGAAGAACTTTTGCTTTGCCCTCTGTATTCATCATGACCCACTTGCAGAGCCAGTGCGATCAATCAGTGTAATCTCAAACCCAAGAAATTCTGAAGGTCCTTTTTCTTTCTTCACCCAGAATATACCCACAATATCAATTGAATGTTAGGATTTTGCAATACCCATACTGCATTATTTCAAGAGGAACCACACTACAATCAGTGGTTCGCACTCATAGCATTGTTATTCCTGATTGATTGAAGATGGGGTTAACAGCACAAGGAGAAACACTGTGTTCAGTTACAGAAAAGGTACCTGTAATGATCTAAAAGTATGGTTAAAAATAGGGGGAGGTTATACGGTAAAACTTCTAATTTGGTGACTAAGAGCAACCTACTATTTATTACTCAATCAACACTGACTGGCAGGTACAATTTTCTCCTCAGATAGCTGTATTAGCGTATAAACTGAAGCATCCAGAAAATAATTCCACTTAGTATGTGGAAACATGCAAAAATTAGTAACTATTAACAAACAGAGTGAAAATTTCCAAGAGATAGGATTCTTTCATTCTATGGGTGAGGCATGACAAAAAAAATACAAAAACAAATAAACAATAAGATTATCACTTCAAAGGTTGATATGGGTCAAAACAAGACTACCAAAGTGACACAATGTTCATTTTTAATTAGACTTCCTAATATGACATCAAATTGGTTTTTTTATAAGAAACAGCACTTCAGCAAGGCATGAAATCCTCACAGCTTAGTTTATTAGGAGGCAACAAAGGGATTCCAATCTGCTACTAGAAAGTTTCAGCCTATAAGCACAGCCAGTGCAGTACAAAATTGTGTCATATGAATTTTAATGTGACACAAGTATGAAAGATTCCAAAAGAACAAAGGCAGCACAGTCCTGCTCCACACTACACAAATGACCTATTCTGATCTGAACAGCACACCACATTACAATCAAATTTATTCCAAAGAAGGGTCACACAGATCAAACGTAATGGCTGCTAGAATGAGTATTTCCTTTATGTAGTACTAGAGAAAAGCAAAATATCAAACAATGCGGAAATGCCAGGGTACTGAAAAGAAAGGCATATTTAGGCTTCAGGGAAACAGATTTTATAAAGATGTTTTAATTACAGTCATCCTCAATGACTACAGTTTCTAAGTTTTAAAGACACCGTGATACCTTGATGAAGACGTGATGTATACACGAGCTTGCCTACTGCATAGCCTTGAACATATATTTGACATTTCAAGGCACCAGAGAAAAGTTTCATGTACAGTTCATGCCTAACAAAAGTAAGGAGACAGACTAATTTGTCACACTGGCTGAATGTCTCTTTGTGGCCTGATATCTCCATGGCAGAAACCATGATATTCCCAGTCAGAATACAACAGAGAGGCTGGGAAACCTCCTCAGCTGACTATCCAACCTTACAACAAAGGCAACTTTAGCATCGTGAAGGTATCAGAACAATGAGGTCTACTTGAAAATACTGGACTGCCAGAAGACTATACCATCCAATTTACTTATTAATGAATTTCTGCAATTGCAAACAAGCACTTAAGGATTACAGTGAAAAGCAGGCAAAATAAAAGTTAATGATCGAGTATCACTAAACAAAAAAGTAAGGACAAATTCTTTCAGTTCTTCTTGCCATGTATTTCCATGATTTAGGTATCATTTTTGTCTTCAAATCACTTTTCTGAACAGAATCAATTACTGATGGTAAAACAGCTTGAGTCCTGACTTCATGAATACAATGAATAGAATTTGAAGGTATGTGGGGAGTAGGCAGACAGGATAACAAGTACTTAAAGCAAGGTATAGGTGTAAAACATCAGAAATAAACATTATACCTTGTTAAAAAGAAAATCATGAAGATTGCTATTTCACAAGTAGATGAAGATTTACTACTAGGGTTTCTGTAAATTAAATTCTGAAACAAGTAAATTCTACCAGAAAAGTCTCCCCAAATGAAAGCTGGTTGTTGTGGGGTTTTTTCAATAAAATTAAAATATACTATTAAAGTATCTTCCATTTGATTCCTAGTCAGGGCTCCCTCAGTCACAAAACAAAACAGAATAAAAGCTGAATTGGAAGAATTTCCATAACAAATTGGCTACCAGCCTAAAGGTTAGAATTAGTTTTATTGCTCGAGTCTAGCACTAAAATTGGTATTAGACACCTCAGCTCTCCAAGTTTTAATCAATCTGCTTTTCAGGAGACTTTGAAATATTCAAAGAATGTAGACTATTATGACCAAAAAAATACTACCCCAGTAACTTCCAGTGTGTAAGAATGAAACATAACATAGCAAGAGATAAAATTCCATTACCATATTTAAAATTATCTTAGCCTTAGTTTCCAGAACCCATAGCTCTCTTTCCTCTTTTCAGTATTTTTGGAGGTTAAAACATTCATTTGCTAACAGACATTTATATCCACCTACATTATGATGGCTCCAGTGTAAAGTCATTAAGGTTTGGACTTGGAGACAGACATAAAGGAAAAAAAAAGATAAACCTTTAATGTTTCACTGGGTGAATAAAAATTGCATTAATTTAGATATTCAGTCACAAGAATCCAATTAGCTATGGATATATACACACATATTCATACCTTTCAACCATCACACTCATTTGAATTTTGATGCTATTTTCTATAAAATATAATCCCTTTTAAATTGTATTTAATAGATTTATTCAGATGTGCATTTCCATATGTCATATTTAAGCTTATACTACCACCTGCCTGAGGCTGTATAGTCTGAATTGTCACCCTCACACACTTCAGTAGGAGAAAATCCTCCCCAGACACCGTAGGAACTATTTCCCTTCTGCTTAGTGTAGAGGTACAATAATCATTATGACTATGGAAAACATCCATGCAAAAAAAAGTTTTATGTGCCCCCCCTTAAAAAATCAGATAACATCTTCAAAACAAAATATTCAAGCTACTTAAGATATTCTGCAATGAAATATCACTCTCTTCACAATTTTTTTACACAGGTCAGCAAGAATCATCCAGGATTACTGTGATATGAACTCTACATTAGTTGCACATATGACATAGACACAGATATATAAAAGTATTTGCATACATAGAGATATGCATATACATAATTTCACACTTAAAGGACACTTGAGATGGCTTCAAAGCCAGATTTGCAAAGCAAATAAATTAACTCTGCTTCCAACTACTGACATCAAGGTGATGGGATACCATCATCTCTCTGCTTTGTGTTGGGCCCATCCAATAACACTGCTGAGCAGGGGAAAAACTGACGAGGAAAGGTTAAGCAGAGGACTGCCAGAAACAAACTGAGGCTTAGAAATTGCTTCTTCAGATAAGATTAATGCTTGACTGATGCACAGAGCGACTTTAGGGTTGCAAAATCATTAATAAGAACATCCATTCTCTTTGAATTTACACCATCTCTGAAACATTTGTAGTTGAGGCTATTAAGGGTTTGGACCAAACTTTCCTGCGCTCTTTTGGAATTAACAGCCCTGCCAAGTCAACAAAGTGCTCCAAAGGTCAATTTATGATTAGTGTCCCACCATCCTGCACTCTGTGTCTGCAAGCAATGCACAGCATCTGGGGGGGAAGGGAGAGAGGGGGAGGAGGAGATAAATATTAGCACTGTGATAAGCTCAGAGAGCACGACTTGGAGGAGGGCAGATTTCTCATGGTCCTTGCTGTTAGGTTTCAGAGGAAGCAGGGACCACCTCCCTGGAAGGGAGAGCTGGCAGAGACCCTGCACTTTTCTGCACACCTGAAGGAAAACTGAAAGAGTGAACACAAAGAACCTCAGACCTCCTCAGGCCAACAGGGACTTGGAGCTTTCAAGACTACTGGCAACATCAGTATCTGTGGAAGCAAGCATTCCTGTTCTCTCACAAAGGTAGGAGACAGCCCAAACCTTTGATTCCCGGGACCGACTGAAGTTTAGAAAATCCTGACCTCTGCACACACTCTGCTCCAACTTCACTGCCTTTTCAAGATTTGCTGCACCCCTTCAGGGAAAGTGCCCGTGGCCAATCTGATAGCACACGCGGTGTCGCTGAGCATCCCGGTGGGCACTGCGAACAGCCACCCTCACCTGAGAGACTGCCCCTAGCTTTAATCGCTGTCAGCCTCTGTATGTGCCTTCACGAGGCTGTCACCCCGCTGCCTCCCTGTCCGTCCTCGGTGCGCTGCAGGCTCCCATTCCGAGTCCCCCTAGGGCAGAGCACCATCACACCTCCACGCCTGCTTTTCTCTGTTACTCTGTTACTCCGGTATCAGCAGAGTGTTATCTGGCCGTGCCCTGATTGAAAACATCCCTCTCCGAAATGGGAGGGATAGTGGGAGAATCTGTACACAAAGTTTACAGGTCCTGCTTGCGCCTTCCTCTCCCCACCCAAGCCCTCGCCGGAGGCAGCAAGGCGATGGACAGGGGAGCGCAGGGGCGGCCAAAGGGGAGTGTCAGCCCGGGGCAGGGGGCTCGAGGAGGACAGGGGCACGGAGCGCAGCTTTTCGCAGACAGTGACCCCGGCGGGCGATCGCTGAGAGAGAAGGGAGGAGCGGCGCCTTCCCGGAGAGGGGAGCACCGGCTCTCTCCAAGGCGCAATGGCAGCGTACCCCCACCAACCCCTCGGAGCTGAGGGCGAAGTCCAAGCCCCGGCAGCGGCACCAGCAGAAGCACCAGCAGCACCAGCGGTAGCAGCACCAGAGGCAGCCCCAGCCCCAGCAGCAGCAGCCCCAGCAGCAGCAGCAGCCCCAGCAGCAGCAGGTCGCCGCGCCCCACGCTGGCGGCCCCGGCCCGGGGCACCACCGCCCCCCGGCCGACGAGGCGATACCCAGCGCCTCGCC
>WBNO01007733.1:17198-60495 GCA_013400575.1 Peucedramus taeniatus
CGGGGAGGGGGCGCGGGGCGCCTCGGCTCGGCCGGCAGAGCTCGGGAGTGACACGGGGCGCAGGGCGGGTGCTCTCCTCGGCCGCCCCGGTTTTGCCCACTTTTCTCCAGGCTGGCGGATGGCCGCGGCATCCCCGGCTCCGAAGGTGGCAGGTCCCTTCGGAAACATGGCCCGGGAGGGCATCTTTCAGCCTCGTGCATTCAGGAAGCCGCGTAGACGCCCATCAGCAGACGCGGAGCTTTTGTGTCAATACAAAAAACTTAATGAAACAATGTCTAAGCTATAGAAGGGAAGGAAGGAAAAAAAAAAAAAAACCCACAAGTCCATGTGAAGTTGAAAAATTGGTTGTCACACACAGGGTTTCTGTGCTCTCCGCAGTGATGACCATGTGTTTAATTACTGCTCACAGAGGTGGACCTAGCAGAAGAATGACTTCTGAAGAAAACATAATGTTTAGGAGACATTAAGAAGAGAAAAAAACCCGAGGAAATTGTTTGACTTACTTACATGTAAAGTAGAGATGGACAAGAATGGACCCAAGCTGCTTGAAGAAGAAAAGCTGCAGATATATGGGATTGACAAGATGGTGCATGCCTATTGTTAAATAAAGTTGTACTCAATAAGCGCCTTCAGTGGAAAAAGTTTGATTGGTATGATAAGCTTAATGAAAGCTTCATGTACTCTTTTACTAGACATCTACATTCTACCTCACCATTGCTCTGAAGTTTTCTGAAGCAGGAATTTGCAGTATGTGGTGTGCTGCAGGCTGGGGTGATGGAACATAATTTCTGCAGTTGAAAGTTTGTTAGATTTATTTCTGATTTTCGAAATCAATAGACAACATTAGAGATTAGCCTTGCAGCAAATAGGAAAGATATAATCTAGAAAATTATTACAGTGCTTGGGTGATGGAATTATAAGGAAAAACTTTGTAACTTTATAAAACTACCTGGAGTACTGCATCAAGCTCTGAAGCCCTTAGCATAAAAAAGACATGAACCTGTTAGAGAGGGACCAGAGGAGGGCCATGAACACAATCAGAGGGATGAAAAATTTCTCCTATGAGGAAAGGCTAAGACAACTGGGGATGTTCAGGCTGTGTTGTATTGTTGGAGAAGAGAAAGCTTCACGGTGACCTTGTAGTAATCTTCCAGTACCTAAAGAGTAGTACTGGGTACAATTTTTTTTTTTTTTCAAGTCCACTATCAACTGGGTAGGGTATCCCATTTAAAAAAAACAAAACAAAACAGAATCTTAATATCATGGTCTAGCATCTTCATTGACTGCTTTTAGCTTTACATTCAAGTCTAATGAGTGGGAAAATTACAAGACTATGCCAAGAGAATTCCCTTTCCCAAGAATAACCCTTATTATTTGTTCCCAATCTTTTTTCCTTAATTTAGTAGCAATTAGTGAAGCACATGGAAGTTTATCTATCCATTTATTTTTTAGCAGCTCAGTTCCCAATTATACAAATTTTGGAACAACTGCTAGAAATAGAGACTCTGCATTATTCTTATCCAAACAAAAACTTCTATATAATTATGTACTTTTTGATAAAAGATATGGCCATCTGAAGGAATAGAGAAAAATACTTAGCCTATATATAATTGGGCCTTTCCTGGTATTTCTAGTGAAATGTCAAAAGGATGAGTTTGAACTCCTACTTTTGGGCAGAATATTACTTCCTCCTTAATTTCTTTTTTAAAGATATGTCAAGTCAGAATATTCAGTGATTTTTAGTGAGAAAACTGGGATATGCCTATGAGAGAATTCTTTCAAGACACCTTTCCACATATTAAACAAAAGCTTTCTTCAAGATGAGACTAGTGATTGTTTAAAGTACAGAAAGCTCTTGAAGGATCAAAAAGGAGAGGAACATTTCCTTTCAATTGCCAACCAGAAAAGTACATAATCCTATTCAATTAACTGACAAAAAGACATTTTCCTTACAGATTAACCCTGAATGATTTGTAAGTTTGTAGAACTGGTTTTGCATGCAGTCCCTACCCCTTCTTCACCATCTCTCAGCTATACAAAAATGGACTTGTAGGATCTGAGAAAAATTATATGTGTTCTCAAACAGAGATAGAACTAATGCTTTTTTTTTTTTTAATTTTATGATTGTTCTGTTTCTCATTCAGAAAGAGCAGCAGTTTCAGAGCACACAGCATTCCTGGGCACACTTGCCAGTGTGCAAAAAACTAAAACTATTTTAGTTTTTCAATTTCTGCAGTAAGGATGCAGCAGAATCTGTGTCACCTCCCTAACATGCATGTCTCGTCAGAATTCCACAGTTGAAAATTTCTTGCCAATGAAATTGAAGACAATGCTATATTTCCAAAGCTAATCATCCATTTATTCTTAAGTATATTGTTTTGTCATATAACATGCATGGAAAATTATTTTGATTTGTAATAATCATATAGCTAATAGTAATTTTCAACAGATTTTTCTCCAATTATTTATTATTGTTTCTGTATTTTTCTTTAAAATCCATGTATGAATTGCATTGTTATTACTTGTTTTATTACAACAAAATACAACAAAAATACAATAAAGGATGAGGAAAATATGTGTAAAATACAAAGCATTTTCATTCTACAGTCTCCAGAGTGTAAATTAGTCAGCCTGAGCTTATAAAATGATCAGTCTGGTATTTATTTTCAGCTGCTTTGTATAGCACCAGACAGAATAATCAAATATTCATTTGCATATGAGTCCCATGGGCAGCTTGGGGCACAAATGCATAGCAAGGCCATTCTGAATCACAGGAATACAGACAAACTGTCTTGTTACTTCCCCACAAAAATACTCTTGTGTTCACATGACATGCATGCATTCTATTTGCTGAGAAAGTCTCAACTTACAAAGGAAGGTTCCTCAAAGCAGTCACGCCAAATGCTCTGTCTCTTCAGAAATCTCAGGAAGTCAAATGGTCTCAGAAACTCAACAGGTACAAACTCAGTGGGCAGTGTCAGGGAAGACAGAGTATGATTCCTTCTGAAAAATACATTGCCATGAAGAAATGCCTTATATATTTGCAAAAACATGATGTTTTTTATATGTCTGCTGGTGTGAAATCATCATTTGGAAAGGGAAATGATTCAGCAGGTAATCAAGTCGCAAATTATTTCAAGCAGAGAAGTTAATTTCTGATCTACCTAACATAAGTGCAATCAAATCTAAAACTATTTTGGACAGACAATAAGTATTGCTGTTTGCTTCTGACAGAAAGTAATTAATTTGAATTAAATTATCTTCACCTGTGCTTACCTGACAAAATGAACAAATTTAGGCAGTATATATTTTAAATCTTAAATTATATGTCCACTGTTTGTGAATCATTTTCCAGTGACGGTTTTCAGTATTTGAAGTTTCTAGCCAGGGTGGACTTTTACCACACTTACTAAAGAGGAGAACAGAGAGCTCCTCTCAATTTCTAGCTGTTTCTCCCTCTACTTCTCTGACCAAATACCAGCTCAGACTAAAGGAAAAACTCTGGTTAAAAGTTTATCAGAGAATGGCAGCTAGTATTTATTCAAGACACCTGATAAAAAGCATGTTCTCACCTAAAGCTGTTTCCAATCTAAAATAAACAGTCATTTTTATTATGATAATAGAAATTTGCATAGGCAATGCCAAGAAAGAAACATTAGCTAATGTATTATTAATGTGTTGAAAGCCTACCTTCAGCTAGGCTTCAGACAATTATTTTGCTCCAGCCATAAATCACATACTAACCAGAGTCCTTTGTGAACTAGCATGAAATATAAATCATGTAGATAGACAATATTAAAAAACTATTGTTTTCCATGGGCATTGTAAAAAGCAAAGCCATTAGTTCCTGCATGAAACCACATGCATATTTATTACTGGCTTTCTATCCAGTCCAATAGTACTTATTTTTTTCTTCTCCAACTAGGAGGAGGAAAAAAATGTAGGTTTGTATCTTTACTGTTGCTCCCTACCTGTGCCAGAAAGGTAAATTTTAAAAAGTCATTTCCTGCTTTATGAAGTGATATATTATAGTTGATTAGTCTGGTTTTGGAGATCAGAAAAGGGAATATTTTCACCTTTGCTTTTCTATCAGCGGGCCATTAAAAGTCAAAATCTCTGCTCCTCCATGATTCTGACTTTGGACACAAATTGTAATTTATGCTTTTGTCCCTTTGCCCCAAACCAAGAAGTAGTGTGGCTATGATTGGGGGCCCCTGTGACTGTGTAAGCAAACTATCTTTTTCTTGGCAGATGTGCTCTCTGAGTGGTAGCCACACCAGCCAGAGGCATTGCTTTCCGCAGATATCTGCCTCAGTCTGGTTTTTGAGAGCAACACCCTGCAGTAGGGATATTAGAAGAATTTGTATACTGACTTTATCATAAAGGGCTTAGACTGATATATTTGATCATATAGTGTATTATCCAAGAGAAAGGTACTATACTTCTGCTTGTGGGGAAATAATGTTTCAAATTAAGGTGGCTAAATCTCAGGCAACCCATTAGATCTAATCCCCTTGCAAACAAATATAGCTATAAAAACATTAATTTTCTGGCTGGTTCCTGCCAATTTCTAAACATGGTGAATAGGAAATAAGCTTTCTATTTAAAATAATATGTTTGTGTAGAAAATATTGTTTTCCATTATAATTATCTTAAAAGACTTGAAGGTTAAAACTTAGCTAAATGCACTTAAGATTTAAGACAAACTTGAATTCTAATTCATCCAAGTTTTCTAGCACATCTGCCATGGGAAGTCCTGCATTAAAAATATTCCACCTATTTACTGCTTTTCTTTGTGCTTTGTATGGGTTTCTAGTCTATAAATGGTCAGAGTTACAGTCTGTTAATGAAAAGAATTGCAGTGGATCAAAAGCTACCAAGTGCATTCTAAGCATGTTCTCTTCCTACCATCCTTCCTGTTTTACAGGGAAGTTATTATATTTGATTTCCTATCTGGTTTTCCACCAATTCTATCCTCTCAGGTAGCGTTTCAACCTGGTCTTATGATAGAGTCTTCAAAAAGATAAATTTCATTGCAAGCCGAATCATGTGATATTGAGAATGAATGTAGAAAAGAAGTGCATTCACTTTATATTTCTCTTAATAGAAAGAACAATCTTTTACGGATGAGTGTACAGATATATGCACAAGGGGAAAAAAAGCAGCTTACACCAAAGAATGTGGAAATGAAGAAATAGGATAGAAATGTTAGTGGAAGAACCTTAAGAACGAGGTGAAAAGGGAGTGACACGAGGAAGTGTCTCAGTGCTGAATTTCACAGTCTAAGTCTTCCAAAACATTAGTAAAAGCTAGGGCAGTGTATCTTAGCATATTCTTGTCTTAGAGTTGACCCATCCTTTCCCCTCCTTACCCATTTCTGTGAGAGAAGACAGCAAGAGCCTGAGAAAAGAGGAAGAAGATAGATCTGACTTAAATTCAAAGAAGACTTCATCTTGGCCTAACAAAAAGAGGAATGGAATCTAGTCAAAAATCTGAGGAACAAACTGTGTCTATTGTTAAATGTAGCCTTCATCACAAATTTTGTTGCCTTATTATTTTTCTGTATTTTTGCTGTATTGTTGCAACTCCATGTTTCAAGGAAACTGTGTTCTTGTGGCCTTCAAGTTTGTCTGTTGGAAAGGCTGACTCTTGGTGGTGATACACAAAGTAATGTATTTCATTATGACAGCTATGGTGAGTATTTTGTTAAAGGACTTCAAATATTTTAATATCCGGCTTTTTTATCCATAGTGCTCAGAAATATCCAAACATGTGCCTCCATTTGTAACTCTCAACCAACTGGGAGGTGTTGGTGTGGAGATCTGAGGGAAAGAAATTAACCAGAGTTGTGTAGGAAAGGTTTGGATGTGCAGGAAGGTACCTGGAAACATGTCCAAGTAGGGACCATCCTTGAGAACATGCACAGGATCCTTGTGCAGCTTGACACAGCCTTGCAGGCTGACCAGTCTGGTGGGAGTAAGAAAAATTAAAAGTAGTAGCTCAGAATTCTGTGAAAACTGATGTCAGGTGAAGAACACAGACTGTGACTTGTCCTATCAGTAAGAGAAGGCAAATAAATGTTCAACTATCACATATTCAGCATTGCTGTTATCTTCCAGCCAATCCTTATGATCACACTTCTGGACTACACACAGTGTGAGTTTCTTATGTCCAGGAGTTGCAGGAGACAGTGGGTAACATGATTACTGAGGCCAGGATGTCTAATAGTGGAGAAAAATCACACATTTCTATCAGTTCAGAGTTCACTGGTTTTGTTCACAAAATGGCTTATTTAAAATCCAGCTGCCCTGACAGTGCATCAGCTCCTAACACTGCAAGCAGTCCCTGCAGCAGAATAAGGTGTCTGGATGCATAACTTTTCCAGGTATTCACAGCCTTCACTAGTTCAAAGAGTGGTCCTGATGGATATCACATATTTCAGAATATTGCAGTACTAGTGGTAATGGAGGAGGCACTTCTCTGCCTCAGCATCACACCTCACATTATTTATGTTACCACAAAATGTACTGAAGCTTTTGAGAGCAGGATGAGACACCTCCTTCAGGCAAGTGTACAAACCTTTGTTTGTCTGAGAACATCCTGGGTAACCATACCCCAGACCTGTGCATACTCCACTGTTGCATGGGTGTATCTGGACTGACTCTGGGAAATAGATGTCAGATTTGCAGAGGCATTCTGTGGTTTCTGTCAATGCCTGTAACTTTTGCCAAACAAGACTGGGACTCACAGGAATATGAGCTCATAGGGAGGTCTAACTTTTATGGGAATGGCCCAAAATCTGGGGATTACATGGTATTTAAATAATCCTGAACATGGCTGTGCCTTCAAATCCAGAAAGAAACCAAGCATCACTCTTTTGATGTCTGCAGAAATCATGATTGCAGTCTGTGTTTTCCCTGGGCTGACACTGGCTTGTTCTACTCTGCACAACCCCAGCAATTCCAGCTTGGGTCCTTTGCGTGGGTAGGTGGGGAGTGGCAGGAGGGAAAATCTATTTCAGTCTTCACAGCCATGTGCTTTTCCACTGGAAGTGGAGCTGTTTTTAATGTGTTACCAAATCGTCATTCCTCACCCTCCATTGCCTGCAATATCAGGTGGAATAGGCAGAAGGCACCCCTTCAGGGAATGCACAGTGTAAAACATAAATATTTCCCTACTTATCTTCAATCACATATGTGTATGATTTCACCACTTAATTTTACCTGAATACCTTTGCAGAATGGTTCAATATTAACATCACAGACTTTCTGTAACTCTTTAGAAGTACTACGACATTGTGTACAAGGCTAATTGCCAATCTTTTAACCTTTAAGGTTAATACTTATTACTGTTTTATTGTAGTTAATGTATTTTTTCGTGTATAGAACAGTTTAAGCTGCAGCTTGAGAAAATAGAAAATGAATGAATGTTTTTTTGAAAAAAAATTGAATTTATGAATTTTTTTCTAGGTCAAATAGTTCAAAAAAGGCTTTTCAGATGAGATAATTTTTCTCTGAGAAATTGCTCTCTTATCACATTTGAAAAAAAAATTGTGACATTTTAGGCTGAATGAGAAAATCTTCACTAGCATGCATTCATTTGCCTCTAAATGTGCATTTTAGGATCTGTTCATGCACAAATAAATGTAGGGTCCAAAGTGTAACTTATAATAGAACTGTTATCTGCTCTCCTGCCCTAACATTGCAATAAAGCTCTTGTGTATGTCTGTAAAATGGAGTTAAATATTTTATGCATGTTTAAATATCATCCAGGAATCCATCAGCATCTGATTTATTTGACTGCAATTTTTTGGGGGTTTTTTTATAGTTTCAATTTAGTTATACAGACCTGGGCACCTAACTCATTCTTTTGTTCCAAAGACAGTAATTTTAAAGGAGTACTCTCCACGAACCTACCAGTTTGAAGCACTAAATGTATTTTCAGGCAACCATAATAATTTGATAGAAGTTTCTGGGTTGACCATTTGTGACTGTCAACTTGTGAATTCTATTACTTGCCTATTATCTTTTATTAGAAGGTGATTATAATGTTTACTCTTTGCTGTCTGTATTTTTCTTTCTTTTTTTGTTTTTTTTTTTACTACAGATGATCCAAGTTTTACCTTTTAAATATGACAGACTATTTTAATCAGGAACCAGCATTATTATTCATTTCAAAGTTGAGATAATTGCAACTGTTACACAATTTCCAGTAGCTATTATCTTTATTGAAAACTAAGATTTTTTTCTTCCTCCTATGAATCTGAAATTCATATTCTAAGACCAGCGCTTTCTGGAATTACTCCTTTTCTGGAAGGCATTTTTCACTAGAAAATATTTATTAATTAAAGTTTGATACTCTTTTATAGTCCCCAGCTTGTTAATTTTAAACATACTGAAGAAGTTTGCTACAAATAGCATATTTCTTTCATCCTCTGTGAAGGCCATGGCTGTTTGAAATGACAACAAGCACGGTAGTGGTTAGGCATCTGCCAAGATTAAAAAGGAGAGGAACTTAAAACAAGGCTTTTGAATTGCATCACTCTTGATCTTTTCCCAGAATTCAATAAATAGATATGAATAGTGGGTATGATGGTGATGTAGGTGATGTTTTCAGAGCCTGGTGTGCAGTAGAACAACCCTAAATGTGGGTGACATAATAACCTTAACAACGAGATGACATTACATTGAAAAGATCCTAATTAATTCTTCATAGTTTTGCTGATTCCATTCCTCACTGGTCACACTAAGATTATTAAGGAAAGTCACAGCAGAAAGCCACCTAAGCAGAAATCAAGTGAAAAATTCAACATTCTCTCTCCTTAGAATCAGAAAAGTTGCTTGTTTACCTTCTGTGCTTTAATGGGGACCAGAAAAGAGGGTCATATAGCCCCCTGAAATATTATTTTAGTGAAACCTTTGAAGAAAGGCCTTCAAACTCACTCAGTGTATCCTTTACATTTTATTTAATATTAATTTGTAAGAGTATTATTTAATACATTAGGCTATCAATTTTACTTGCTACAAACACGCACAAAAATATTAACTATAGATCAGCTTTGATTGCAATGGCTTTACTATTATTACAGCTAAATCTTGAAGTTCACTTCCAATTAAAAACATATCTCACAACCAATAACATTCTACCTTTGCAAAATACTATATTTTGGGATTTTTTAATTTTAAACTTAACCAACAAATTCACTACTATTTATTATGAGGGAGTTGGGTACTCAGAATAGTTTCTATAGATAAGTATACTTACAGAAAATTACCTTCTAATAATAAAACATCATAGACATCTGAAACTAAATCTTCCCTCCTCTGTAATGAAAACTTCCAACTTAGGTCCACAGTAGGTAATTGATAAAGGCAGATTTGACACACTTTCTTCATCCCAACACCATGCTCTTATGGTCATCATACCATCCCAACCAATGAAGAGAAATGGAAAACAAATTCTCTTTTGATCTCCTACCCTGTTTATAGGAAACTCAGTGAAATAATTTCATTTACTGCTTACAGAAAAAGCAGAAATACTGCTTTTCTTGCTTTTTTTTTTTTAATGAAGAAAGGTGGAAGATAGCATCTTGACTGAGTCCAATAGAAGCAGCTAGAGATGAAGTCATTGACAGTCCTAGGAAACTTCATGCCTCCACATAGAGCTGGCTCACTGTAGAAGTGAGAAATACACAGTCTGTTCTTCAGCATTCCCCTACAAAACCAATGACATTAGGTTTTCATGGAGAAAGTACACATAATCCTGTGACATAGTAATGCCAGCTGAAAACCATAAAAATATAAAACCTATTTATGTATCATCAAAAAGATGTACGGTGCTACATGAAGCTAAGAAGAAAAACTCACCATTTCAAAATATTCCTGGAGATGTGTTTGTTCTCTAGAGAGAGAGTGACCATTAGTTTTAATTGCTGGCATTTTTCATTCTAGGCTTTCTAAATCAGGCAATGTCTAACAAGTGTTCAATGGCTACTGTGACATTGGATCAAATCTCTAAAAAAAGGTAACAGAGGATGTCCTCTGAATACTCCTAAAATTGATTAAGATCATTGGCATGTAACTAGCCAAGTATTCAGAAAACCTAAATAGGGGTCCTCAGAGCAACAAAAAAAATCAAACCTTTGTTAGGATGTAGTCACAGTGTGATGTCAGAGGATGGAATCTCTTCACATTTTCCTGTTTTCTTATGAGGCATAAACAGTCTGGGTTTTGCAAAGGACTGTAGAGGCAAGTCCAGCATACGAACTGGTTCTTTTAATAGTTTTTCTCTGATCTTGTAAAAAAGTTTGAAATGGTGTAAGCTGGCTTTCCTCATTTTGTTGCATTTATTTTATGGTTTCTTAATTTTTTTCCTTCTACTTAACAGTTATATAATGCTTTTACGTCATTTTCCTGATGCATTTTAAACAACCTATATACTTAAGTATAGATTTATATGTGTCTATATATTCACATGTATTAATACCTTCCTAAGGATCACATCTTACTACAGCTCAGCCATACAGCAGCAAGTGAAAATCTCTCTCTCTGTTCCACAGCAGTTACAAAGCCCTGTAGTGCTCTACCATATCTCTTTCTAATAAAGCTGTGCAGCTGGAGGCCTATTCTGCTATCACCGGTGTGTATGAATGCATTTGGTTTTGAGTGGGTCTAATGTACAACTTACAAAAAGATAATTCCACTTACATGCTGAAAAATGTGCAGTCCCTCATTTAGGTCCTATGTAGGAAGCTACTGAGGATTTTTACCTCAGAAAATTTCCCTTTAGGTTATGGAATTTTTTTTGCCTTGCATGTTTGCATAAGAAATAAACCTATTTTATAGAGATGCTTTCAGAAAGAGGGACCAAACAGGACTTTTTAAAATCTATTGGCACTATTTTTTTTCAGCTTTTCAATGTTTTTTTACTTGTTAGTAGATTTTTAATAGTGAATGACGCATTCTTTCTTGTGTCAAGACCCGAGTTCAGAAAATTTTTTTCCTGAATATTATAATAGTAGCTTGTTAGAGCTTATGTATTCAAAATGTCTGATGCTTTCCAATTTGAAGTTATTTAAAATGTCCACATTTCTGCTCTTCGCAGACTGGGAAGCATGAAGGGAGGAAATCTGTGAAGCTGACAAGACTGAATTTTCTCTTTTTGTGGATGCACATTCACATTTGACTGAAGGTACAAAGAAATGAAATACGTCTTCTCTTCTGTTTTTCAGGAAAAAATCTTGGCTGCATGCTAAATTCACTCTGGCACATTCCCAGACCAGGTTTATAATACTGCTAAGCAATGTATAAAGCAGCCACACCAAGCTGTCTGGAAGTACCCCATTACTGAAAAAGCAGGAGAAGGAAGAGTTGAGAGATGGATTTGGAGACATCAGAATTCAGATTGATTACACAGTCCTCAAGCCACCTCTTTTCTGAAGTGCTTTGTAGTACAGCCTTTAGTTACTTGGCATACTATGGATTTTCATAGGGAGTTTTTGATTGTCCTTGAACAGTGCACAATGACAGGGAGTTATACCTTGCATTAACTTTCAAACATTTCACTCTGTAACCTGAATAACACAGGGCTAATACAGAGCAAATGAATACAAACATTGGCTTATGCTCACATTTTTAGCAAGGCTTTGAAAAGGAACTCAGAACCAGTGCATCAGATACTGGTGCAAAATAATTTAATTATGATTAAAAATTTTTTTTGCATTTCCCCTGCTTCTGTTTATAGTTTTACTGCTAAGATTTTTTTTCAGTCATATTTTCCATGAAAAAGCATTCCAGAAACTTCTGTTTCCAGTTTTTCCCTCAGTGTGATGAGAGAACAAAAGCCCACTATTATTCTTCCAGAAATCCATAGGCAAAGGAAGTCAACAGGATATTAAAGTGTGCATAAGAAATAGAGAAATTTCTTCTGAGACCTAGGGATTTGGGAAAAAAAGTTGAGTTTTTAAGAGCTTCTGTTCATTCTCTACTGCATCCATTCTAGATTGCATTTACTATAACCTCTGCCTAATTTCAAGAAGATCAAAGCATGAACATTAATTACCCTACTGCATAATTCAATTGAGCATTACTTTGGAAGTTTTTGTAGCATATACCGAACTTACTAGTGTGAAAGAAGTGACCTAAAATCCTAATTTAAATATGTCATTGGTCAGTTTAAACATAGAATAAGACTCCCTGAAGTAGCATGAAGGAATGGGAAAACAGAAGATTTCTTAATTTGACTTCTTTTGTGTCTCTTACATGTTACATGTTTTGACTTGAATACTGTCCTAACCTTGAACAAAGTGAAACTTGCACAGCAGTGTAGGTTAATATTGGCTACACAGTACAATAAATCAGAAAAATGGGCATGGACTTTCATGTTCAAGGCCTGAAACTTTTAATTTCTCAAAGTCAACGGTCAGAACAGAACAATTCACTTTTTAAGAATTTATAAAAAACAAACTTTAAGAATTTTTCAAATGCATATTTGGCAGACAGCTCTGCTCTCTGTTCATTATGAGTATCTGATTTTAAAGCTTGTGTTTAGAAGCAATATCCATTTAATATGGTAATTCAATATTATTTCCTACAGAAAGAGTAATGCAAGAAAGTGTTATTAGAAGTTATGGTAAAAATAAGCATATTTTCTGATTATTTATTTTAAATACAGAAATAACACTTTGGTGGAAAAAGTCTCTTAAGAGTAACTACTGCACTTTTCACAACACAAAAATTGTAACAAAAGGGTTATGACCATCCCTAGCCAAAATTTTCAAAATTTTCAAAATAACTAATCTTTTAAAATTTTGATATTTTTTATTTTCAATCTCCTTCATCAATAGCAAGCTGGAAAAAAACCCAGCCAACCAATCAACCAACCAACTGAAAAAATATTTTGTTCCAAAGATTTTCCAATCTTTCAGGTTTAGCCCCAGTAGTGATGTGCTCTTCTTACTAAGGAAGATTGAGAAAATGATAATTTGATATGTAAACTGAGTAGACCCTAACCAACAAAAACAATGTTAAATTCAGTCTTTCCAGACCCAAGAGCACAACCCTTCCTGTCCGTTGATAAAACAAGAACTGGTATTTAATTTTTTGGAGGTTGGGGTGAGAAAAAAGATAAAAATAAGTGAAATAACATTCAATTGATTCATTCAGTTAATTGAGCAACTTGGATATGGATTCATTCTTATTTTTGTCTGGCATAGCTTATATTCATAACAGCCTGCCAAGAACTGCAGGAATAAGAGTTTATAATACAAAAATAAGAGTGTTTATTTTTTTAATAAAAATAAACTGTCACTTTTTTATTTAAATGATTTCATGTAGATAATACAACTGTGTTGGTCTCTTTGAGATTGCAGCACCCTTTTAATATCCCTTTTAACATTTGGAGATGGGAGGGATCTTGCAACGACTTAAATCTGAAATGCTGAAAGCAGACCTGGAAAGCTCCCTGATAGTGCCACTTAGGCATACATTGTGGTGGAGCTGGACAGAACAAGAAGAGAAAAGCTTAGAGCAAGTAGATGGAAGAAGAAGAGACATGCAAACTTCAATAGAGGCATATTGTCTAGAAAGTATCCAGAATATAACGTCAGAAGAAGTGAAACTCAGTACCATCTCACCACACCCTCAAAGAGCCCACATTCCAAATTTGTCAAAAAAAAAAAGAGAGTTAACTGTCAGCGAGTGTGAAGTCCATCTACAGCAGACAAGATGCACAGAACTGCTGCAGTGAAGATGTGCTCCCTGTCAAGTGTTGCTGTGTTCAGACTCACCAGATATCCACACAAGCAGTGAGTGCCAAGAAAGCCAGAGACTCTCAACAAACCAGCATGGAATGAGAACTAAGCAGAAATTTTAATAATATTAATGGTTTTGCAAAGACTTCAGCAAAAGTGTGCAATAAATATACCATTAGCTGCTGGGTTGGATGGACATTTTGGGTGCAGCATTTCTTTGAATGGCAATTTGGTTTTGTTTCAAGCACAGTCCATGATGCCAGAGATTTCTATGACGAGAGGAATGGGACTTTGCCCATAATTTGATGACAAAGACACAAGAACAAAAAGAAATTGCATGGAGGAAGAGGTTTACTGGGAGTACTGACTAAAACTGCTTTTGAAAGCCAAGTGTATTTCTGAGAGAAGTTGATAAGCATTGAATGTAATTCTCTCTTTCTCATTAGACCATCTTCTGTAAATTTGTTCATGTAACTCAGCTACAGACAAACTGTCCTGGAGAAAGGGATTTAGTGTGTGCCTATAGGATAAGAGCAGTGGCAGGTTATGAGAGAACCTATGTGACTGGCAGGCTGACCAGCACAGTTGGAGAAGGTAATTGCTTAAAAAGAATACATGCTAATAGTTTTTTTGCTGTAAAAGAGGAGCAGGGGGAGAGGGGAGAGTGGTGAGTGAGTGATTGAAGGAGAAAGCTGAGAATACCTTCTTTTTATTAATTCTGTTTCTCTTTTTTTTTTTTTTTGGTTCTGTTTTGACCAACAGGACTTTGATACCACTTGGCATATCACAGCTATGATTCTGTCTTTATGTATTGTCTATTCCAAGTGCATTACACAAGTAAGTTAAATCTTTCAGACAGAAAGATTATCCACAAGACACTTTCTAGAAGAACCTTGAAGAAAATTATAGATGGGTAAACTACAGACTTAAATAAAATAATTCATGGGTTTTTTTCAGTTCAGAGGCCAAATACAAGCAAAAAGAAAGGGAGGAGGGAAAAATCTGCTTTGAATGAAATGAAGTAGGAAATTGTGGTCAAAGGAATGGAATCACCCAGTGGAATGGCTAGACTGAAGTTAGAAATGTTATATACGAACCCTGTACAACATTCAAAAATAAAATATATAATGAATTCTGCCTTTACACAAAACAACAGTACAGAAAATTAAAAAAAAAAAAAAATAAACAAACAAGTTATAGGAGAAACATCTGAAATTTGCTACATTTTGCAGGTCTTGAACATGGCTTTCTTTGTTGTTGGTGAAGAGGTTTGGGGATATTTTATTGTAAAAATAAAATTACATTTTCCTTTAGAGGAAGTAGTTATTTTCTTCTTTCAGGAGAAAGTTTTAGGCAGCGTTTTCTTACTCAATTCAGAAATATATTATCCTGATGTTAAAAAGTCACAATGGCAGTCTCTGAAATCATCTCATTCACATCCCTGCCTGCTCTTTTTATTAAAACTCAATGCATGTTCAACCTTTATCAGCTCACAAAGGTGGTGTAAAATGAGAACAGTACACTGAGCTACCACTGTAATGCTGAAGGCATTCAAAAGTGAAAAAGCAAGAGTGTGCTGGCTTTTGTACAGACAAGCCTCGAACACTTCCTCCTCCACAGCTGAGAGCAAAGGAGCACCACAAATTCAAGGGTGCTTCCTACAGCACCATTCATGCCACCAGACTCCATTAAGAGCATTTGTAACTCATTCCCTGTAGAGAAGTCAGGTGTATAAGGTTACTCACAATCTCCGTGTTGGAAAATTGATTAATTCATATTTTTGTTTTGACATCATACTCACCTGCAAGATCTATTCCATTCCAAGATTATGATGGAAGTCTTTTATTCAGATTCTCAGCCTTTTATTAGAAGCTGAAGTAAATCATTCCTAATTAAGAAAAGCATAAAGCACAGTGTGAACCAACAAGATCCAGTCTCATTATGCAAATACAATACTGTTTGATCATATGAGATCTTTCTTGCAAATGAAGGGATTTTTGTCACTTTATCCCAGCTGACTCTATTTTGAACATCAATGATAATCTAGTGTTGTACCAACAGCTCTGAATAACTAACTACTCTTTAAGTCCTCTAGGAAATTTGTACTTTTTGCTCTCTAGCTTCCTGCAGCATTCAGTCCAGGCAGTCTCTTTGGTCTGCATCTACCTCTGTACTCTTCATGCTTAGGGAGCCATATCACCTGTCTCATTCTCCATTGCTAGCACAGCTTAAATATCTCACACAGGGCCCCTTTTTTCATTAATGAAACTCAGTCAAACTTGCAGGAGACTCAGAAAACCTAGACAGCTTACCTTCTCCTCTAGTCTCTGAATAAGCAGAACTCATATCAGGTTGTTCTTCATAGATAGCTTCATAAACACATTAAAAACATAAGAAATATTTCTCTAAATAGGGCATAGCCCTCAGTCTTAAACTATTGTAGCCTCCTAGTACTGTGCCTTTCAGTAGAACCTCAGAGCTTATAAAAATTTTTCCACAAAACAACTGAGAGAAGTTACTTTACACTGATCCCTGATCACCACTAAAGAAAGGGCTGTCTCTTGCAATTGCATGCATGTCCTTCAGTAAAATGATCTCTCTAAAGACAGATAATGTCAGTGAAGAAGCCAAGAAGGGTTAGTTATGGTCATGCAAAATTAAGTCAAGCCCTTAAAATTCTACCATTTTCTGATGCAGGAATCTACTAAAAGAAGAGTTAGGAAAGGCAGTTACATTGGCTGCCTAAGTATTCTGTGAGGTGTATTCTGCTTAAAAAATATATATTTTCTTTTAATTGTAAAGAATTTAAATATATAATTGCCTTTCAAGCATAATGTTATCTGAGTACATCCTCATAGACTTTAGTCTCCAAACTAACAGGCTACAAAAATTCTTAATTTTTTTGTATGTAAAAACAATAGCACTAATTAGTACTGTTTCAAAGATCAGAAAATTGATATTAATCACTTTCTCAGAAGCACATGTACTCCATTATATGGAGTAGATCTGCAGTGCTAAGACACAACAATGTCTGCTTTGCAAAATTTTTGACATACGCCTCTAGAGCATTTGTAGGTTCAAAACTTGGTCCCCAAAGTATATTAAGCCCTAAGTAAATATTTCCTTTCCTTCTTATACTGTTATAAATAGATATTTTATTTTGTGTCATTTAAATTTTGGAAAAAATTATAAATTATATCTTTTGAATGGAATAGAGAGAATTGTAAAAGGACCAAATTACAAGTGAAGCCATAAACATTTTGTCTATAAATTTTCATTGTTTCTTAATGTATTTTATTTGTTTTTTCACTCCAAACTATTAGTCCTGTACTTTTCCACCTGCTGAGAGGTTCTCTGGGATTTTTAAGCTTAGCAACTAGGCTATTTTTTCTCAGAAATTTTGTTAAAATAAAAACAGCTTCTGGAATTCACAGTAAATGCTTTGTCACTGACCTTGAAAGTACTTTGGCAAGCAAGGGATTTCTATGCTTTGCCAAAAAAGTAATGGTGATAGCAGAAATTTTTTCACAGTTGAAACTACAATAGTTACTCCACTGTGTTGTTGGTAGCTTCACCTATCAGTATCCCCAATGGCAATATTGTATTTCAGGTGTCAACTGGCAGGCATTTAATCTTGGAAGAATAGGGATTTTACAAAAACAATATCACAAAGAGCTGTATAATTTTCTGGAAACCTAATATTTAGAAATCTTTATTTTTGTAATGTTTCTTATAGTTCTGTGAACAAATAGTGCGGGATGCTCGAAAATACATTTTATTTTTCTAAATTAAGAAAACTGAATATAATCATGCTTATTTCAGTACAATGAAATATTTTAGTCATCAATCTCAGGCATGCTTTGAACTAAATACAGAGGTATAAATTAACACTTATTTTCCACCAAAAGGTTTGGTTTTTTTTTTTTTTTGTTGTTGTTTTTTTTTTTTTTTTTTTTTTTGGTTTTTTTTTTTTTTTTTTTTTTTTGTGTTTTTTTCTCCTTATGGGTATAAATCTTATGGAAGAAAAAGGCAGACTATTAAAGTGTTAAACAGGAAGAAAGCTGTTTTTCAGAGCTCTCTAAGTAATTTAGGTTGGGTTAGTCATAATTGTTTGGCCTGACATCCTTTGCTACACACAAAACAAATTTTGAGGCCATACAGTGTGAATTACAGGCATTATTTATATTTAAGTAAATTGAACTTGTCTATCACCTCCACTCCTCTGCCTCTTTGTATAAGAATTAAGGCAGTATTCTTGGAACCCTCAATCACATACTTATGTTTGCAAACAGCATAGGGAAAGATTTTGACACCCTTTTGCAGAAGTGGGTCCAGATTTCTCAGGACTGATAACCCACCTGTGCATCAGCAATGCCCCTGTCAGTGAGGTTACCTGGTGCTTCCAAAGGCCTGGTGCTGTAATGAGCATTTCAGCAGATAATTTCTGTGGCCATGGCTGCAAAGCTGATGGGTTCATTCAGTTTGGAAAGTCCGTCTCCCTGCTCAAAGGCCCTGTTTTTTTCCTGCTTGGGAAACAAAAGAGACCATTTCAGTGAAGACTCTCTTATGAACTGCCCAGACAGAAGTTCTCTTGCGTAAAGAATCATGCTGAAAAAGAAAGGTAAGCTTTCCCACACGGCAAGACCTTGAAACTTGAGCAGAGGGAGGTGCCTCAGCTCCCCTGCTCCCAAGTGGAAAGTGGTGGATTCATGACTCAGAGGCAGCTCTGAAGCAGCTGAAAAGACTGAGTCTCAGGCTGCAGAGAGTGCCAGAGCCTGGTGCCGCTCTCTGAGGACAGCAGGGACAGCAGCTGTGGGAGGTGCACTCAGGTCCACAATCTGCCCAGCCTAGTGGAGGAGCTGAGAGATGGAGTAGAAAGACTAGAAAGGATTAGAGACTCAGAGGAAGAGATTGAATGGTGGAGCCACAGTCTGCCATGCCTTAGAGAAACTCATTTGAATCCGCTTCACAAGAAGCAATGGATCCTCTACCCTTTCACCATCAGGCAGAAAGAAGAGACCTTGAGAGATGGAGAGGAATGAAACCTGGTGTCTGCTCGGGTTACCAGGTGCATCCCTTTCCAGCCTGCCTCATATTCACAAGTGAGTTTATGCCAGACCCTGGAATCTGAGGACCAGGGAAATGAGAATGTGGCTGAATGTCCATTTGGTTTTATCACCTACGGCAGAACAGCCTACCCCTTGTATCACAACAGCCTCAGTTAAGACAAAAAGAGGGGAGCAGTCATTGTTGTCTGCCTTTGAGACAAACAGAGGTCCCAATGTGCCAACCAGGTCCAACCCGTGGGGAGGTGTTGCCTTCCTGGGGTCTGGGTAAGGGATATCATCAAGAAATGTCCCAACCTGTTATGGCCACTGATTATTACCTGCTACTGCTTTCCCAGGTGGGCAGCATCAAGAAGGCTTTGAACAATCAAGAGGCACCTGAGGGCCTTGGGACTACTGGCTGAGTGACCTGGAGCACATGTTGTGTTCTCTTCTGAGCTGCCAGTGGTCATTTCACATTTTGACATTGCATCTTCCATTTAAATCAAGTTTTCAACAGCCATCAGAAGTCCAAAGAAATGGCTTGACGTGCTCCCATATACAGCACAGGGTTATTCTTACCTCTATCAAATAAAAAGGAAAATTTTTGTTTGTGAGAACAAACATTTTTAATAATATACAGATGAAAACTAGTTAAAAATAAGAACTTAGTTATTTCCCATTTTGTCTTCAACATTTTATGTTTTTTTTTTCTTTCTTCTATAAAACAGTAAGTGATAAAGAATTCAGTTGGTATAATACAAAATTTCTGTAATGCAGTCATTAACTGTTACATTTTTGGGAGCAAAATACTGCTAATTCAGCCTGTTCTGATTTCAGGCTATTGATTTAGAAATAAAACTAAATGTATCACATTAGCATGAGAAGCCTTCTATATATATAGCCAGCTATAGCTGACAACTAAATCAGGGAAGGGAAGGGAAGGGAAGGGAAGGGAAGGGAAGGGAAGGGAAGGGAAGGGAAGGGAAGGGAAGGGAAGGGAAGGGAAGGGAAGGGAAGGGAAGGGAAGACCTGTACTCTTCAGCCAAATCTGGTGGATCAGAGAAATGTGAACAAACCTGTCACATTTGACTAAATGCCCTAGGAATCCAGGATAGCCAGTTCTAATGAGTTTTCTATGACTCTTTAACTGAGTTTTCTACGGTTCATAACTTCTCTGAACTACCCATTTCCATACTCCATTGTTCCTGTCCCTCACATCCATCTGGAACCTCCCTTGCTGGAATTTAAACTTCTTATTTCTTGTCCCGTGACAACTCTTATTTCTTGTCCTGTGACTCCTAAGAACAGTAGTCTTTTTAGCAATGTTTTATGCATGAGAAGATCGTTGTATCTGCATTAGATTTTTCAAACTAAATATCTCTAGTTCATTGTCAGGCCTTCTTTACAGAGCATGCTCAGAGTTCTATAGCATATAACCATGACTTCCTTGTCATGGTCTCTCTCTCTCAGGCACCACTTTCCTTAAACTGGAATCCTGATGTTAGGATAGAGGTAAATCTTCTCCATCATCTTCCTCAGATGTAAAGAATATTTTCCTTCCTCTGTGGCCATATTATTCTTTATGCTTCCAAAGAAAAGATATACATGCTTGTCATTTTTTGCATCAGCATGACTTTACTGGTTCATAGAGGCTTGTGATCCCTGTTGCCAGATTTTTACTGGTAATCCCCATGGTATCTTTATGCAGCTACTTTGTGCTCATCATAAAACACCGTGGTTGTCCCTACTCTGAAAGGACTGTCTTTTCTTTCTGTCAGTCAAGACCACTTGGCATTTTTATTAGAGCTCTTTATTTTTCTTTTAGTCCATCTTATCTTGCTGACAGCTTTGAATTTCATAAGTATAATTCAGTACATTAATAAAAATCATGAAACCTAATTGCTAACAGAAAATCATTCTATTGCTCTATGTGCACTGAATCTGTAGGCATCAATATTGCTGCTTTTGGAAGAAGTTTATTTCAGGATTTTTTCTATTTTAAGAAAGTACATATTTTAATTTAACAGATAGAATGAGCTTTTCCCCTAAAGCTTTTCTTAATTTCAAAGAGAAAAGTTATTCAGAAATATTAATAGCATTTTTGTCTCATCTTTTTTCCTCGCCTATGTTTCTTCTTTGTCCTGAGTGCAGCATAAATAATAAAATTCTGGAAACTTTCAGAATTATTTTTGCCATTTCTTGTGTGTTCATGCAGCTGTGTTAAATAAGAGCAATGATTTTGCATAATCTGTATTTTGTATTGTACTTTTGAATTGTTCAGTGTCATATCTACTTTGTGTCCAGCTACCCTTTCTCTCACACTGAATCAGGTAAAAATGCCAAATGGGAATCATGAGAGATCTTTCCTGGTACTACTGAAATTTCCTGCAGTTGTAAATTTTTATAAGTTCTGTCTCAATAATGTCTAAATCTTCATAAAGAGAATCAGGAAATGTATTCTTGCATCACAGAGCTATGTCTCTTATTAAAACATAACATAGTTGTGATAGGACATTAACTTGTCACTGACCTTGGAACTTACAGACTAGATGACAAAATGAACAAGCAGAAAAGCAAGGAGCAGATTTCCCATCAGATCTATTACACAGTCTACCATTTTTAGTATCCTTGGTGTATCAAAATATAAATGAATGTGGCTTCCCCTTGATTGTTTTATACTGCAATGTGCTAAAACTGACATTAATGCTAAATTTTTTTGTTCATTCAAACTGATCCTGTTCTACAAAGAAAAAAAAAATTGCCTGAGAAATTATAGTGGATGATGCATTTGTAAACTTATTAAGAAACAAGCTATTATCTTAAAAGGTTTATTTTACTTTATAATATGGATAAACATATAATTACTGCAGAATTCAGCAGCAGGCAATCAGATGTTATCTTCAGATTAATGGATAATTATCCACTTAAAGTGGTTAAATACTTCAAAACTCTAATGCCCAGGTAATTGCACCCTTTATATTATGACAACACTGTATCTTTGGTGGTAGATGTGGAGCCACAGATTAACTATTGAGAGAAGCATCTGACATGGCTACAGGAACATCAGCACCTTCTGGTGCAGTAGATGTGTTTCATGTCCTGAGAGAGCAGCAGCTGCTTATCTTTACAAAGCAGCTGCTGTAGTTGACATGGCTGTTGTACCCATCCCCTATCAAACACGTATGTGTGAGTGAATACACACAGACAAACTCATAGATGCACATACTCTCACACACACTCAAAGGCATGCAGATATACACAAGAGTTTGCCTATTTCTTGCCAAATGATGTGAAAAATCCTCCCTTAAAAACAGTCTGGGATATGCTACTTTTAGTTCCAGATAAGCAGGTACCAGATATTACTGTATAAGACTAAGTGATATTTGTTTGGTCTTGTTTCTAGTGAGCAGTATTTTTGGCAGTTTTCTAACAGGCAAAGATACTGCACTACACATATGTGATACTTCTCCTAATTTGTCTTGAAACTATAATCCTCTTATTTTGGTTTAGGGTTTCATTTGTCTTTGAATCACTTTTTGTTTGCTTAATTGGTAGGGGATTTCAGCAGCTGGTATTCTACTACACCATAGAATCACAGAATGGTTTCCTTTGCATGCCCTTGCAAGAAGTTGCACTCAGGTCTACCCTCTAAGGTACTGAAATGTTGCAATGAGATCTCACCAAAGCTTTCTTCAGACCTGTGATCATCTTAGCGCTTCTTTTCTGGAACCACTCCAATATGACCAGGTCTTTCTTGTCTGAGGACCTCAGAGCTGGAGCAGTACTCCAGATGAGGACTCCTAAGAGCAGAGTAGAGGGGCAGAATCACCTCCTCAATCTGCTGATCACACTGCTTTTGATGCAGCCTAGGATGCAGTTGTCTTTCTGGGCTGAACCCAGAAATTTCTTTTCCTAGTGGGCCAGGTACAAAAAAACCACCTTTGGAAAATTGGCACATTTTATTGTCAGTGTCCATGGTGAATCAAAGACTGATCTCAATCTGTCACAGACCAGGGCATTCTGGCAGTGTGATGCCCTTGGCAGAGGTTAATGCCTGTGGTCTGTACAAGCACCCCATCCCTGGTGTGCTGCCACACGATGCTCCCTCGGGATGGTGTACAAGCTCAGAGCAGCTGCCATCTCTGGGGACCTGCCTGGTGCTGGCAGCAGGATGCTTCTACCCTGGTGTTCCCATGATGCAGAGGCACCAGAGCACCCTGCATTTGAGAGCCCGATGGTCCCCTCTCATTTTATTTGAGATCAAGACACACGCTTCCAAGACACGGAAATTAGTAACCAGTTCCAACGTTTTTTATCGTAGAACCACAGAATAAACTGAGTTGGAAGGATTCTCAAGGATCATCAAGTCCAACTCCTAGTCCTGCACTATTCCCAGGAGTCACACCATGTGCTTGAGAACATTG
This sequence comes from Peucedramus taeniatus, assembly GCA_013400575.1. Taxonomy (NCBI): domain Eukaryota; kingdom Metazoa; phylum Chordata; class Aves; order Passeriformes; family Fringillidae; genus Peucedramus; species Peucedramus taeniatus. The sequence continues at coordinate 40,421 of WBNO01007733.1, forward strand.
TCCAAACACTTCTTGAAGTGAACATTGTCCAAACACTTCTTGAACTCTGTCAGGCTTGGTGCTGTGATCACTTTCCTGGGAACAAGGGAGCCTGTTGTAGCACTCAACCACCCTCAGGGTGATGAACCTTTTCCTAATGTCCAACCTAAACCCTGCCTTGCCTGGGGGTGTTGAACTAGATAATCTCTGGAGGTCCCTTGCAAGATTTACAATTCTGTGATTCTGTGTTGTTTTCAAATCTTTTATCAGTTCAAGAAGGATTTATTTCCTCTGACACCTGTTCATTTCTATTAGAAGAATCAGAGTTACAGAGGATGCTTTATGGATCCAAGCCACGTATTGAATGTTTGTGCCAGATCTGTTTAACTAAGGTTTTTATTTATAGGGATAATATTGTTTATTGCACTCCTCAAAGCTCTTGCTAGAAATATTTGTTCCTACTAGTTTCTCAATTAATCCAGTAGAAATATAATATTGAGTTTAAAGAAGATCTGATGAGTTTTGTTTTCCATTAAAAAACAACTTTTCCATTGATTTAGTCTTAGTTTCTTCATCTGAGCTGAAAAATATAAGCTTTTGACATCTCTTGTCTTAAATTCTCTGTCTTCCCTCACTTTTTATTCAGACAGATAGTTTCCACAGTTATTTCTCCCTCCCTCCCTGACAATTTTTTCCTGCATTCTTTACTCGGCTCATTCTAAGCAAGACATTCTTCAATGGCCAAAGCTTTCCACTAATTTTTTTTTTTCTGTTTCTCCCTTATCTGTGACAGTGAAATTGCTGATGGTTCTTCAATCTGATGTGTACACAGAACTGAATTTCAGGATCTTTCAGATACTTTGCAGCTTTTCTGGGTGAGCAAAAAAGTTTTATTTTAAGTCTAGCTCTGTGGCTCTGCAATCTGTCTACAAGCCACTCCTCAGGCATATGATTAGTTTAAATCTCATTTTAAATTCTTCCTCAGTTCTCTTCATAAATTCTCTAAGATGGTTTCAGATACTCTTTTAGGTTTCTCTCCTTTGGGAAGATTTTATCAATATTTGGACAGTTTTAGTTTTGTGAAATCTTATCTCTTTTATAAATGAAGCAGAAACTTTGCAATACCTTCCACACAAACATTCTCCCTCCAACTAGATGAAAGCAGTCACAAACTCACTTTTCTATAAACAAGGAAAAATAGATGCCAGAGGCTTTGCATTACTTTTTAATTTTAAATTATCTGCACAAATCACTCAGTAAGGCAGGTCACAAAAGAACACATAATCCAATGTCTCCTCAGGAATGTAAGCAGATGTGGGCTTAAATGAGGACATTGTATGTTTGCTTGCACTGTAACATGAGAATTTATTGGTAGTTCAGCATGAGACATATTGATACTAACATTTCATTTATTCTTTTTACTTTATCTTGCTGTATTTAGAGACAGCAAGTATGGTAAAACTAATAACCCACCAGAGAATTAATTGCCCTGGAGACTCCTGAGTTTTATGAACTATCTGCTTTAGAGGAAGTTTAATAGTATGAAATTTTAAGAACTAGAGAATGCATTTCAAATAAAAAGAGATTTACACTGTATTCTGAATGTTAGCATTAATATTCCAGGTATAAAGCACAGGTTTACTTTTAACTGCTGGTATTAAATCAGATGCTGCATTTACATAAAAGCTATTGATTTATTGTCTTTGACTTCTACAGTAATATTAACTGCACTATTACCTCATTTAATATGTTTCATAAAATCATACCTAACAATTCAATATATTTATCAATTCCTGATGTATGTAAACTAACAAATATGACATATAGGCTTAGTTTCAGAGATGCAATTATGAATACATTTCAGCTTCTGTAGCAGCTTTCAGAAACGACTGCTTTACACTTAGCTGTGAGCTATATATACATATATATATATATATTACACACAGTGGTGACTTATATGTATAGGTCTTGGGCTAGAATTTATTATTCCATATAAGACCTTTTGAGAATTTAATAAGGTTTAAGGGACATTAGCATTGCATCTATTTATTGAAATTTTTATTAATTGAAAAATCTAATTTAATGAAAGAAGTTATGACAGAATCAAATATTATGTAGGAATGATGATGATGATGATGAGCTTCTCCAAATTCTACAGATAGTGAAGATATTAACTAATGCATATATTTATTTTTGGCTTACAGAAAAAACTCATGTGGTCTGCTTTGCCTTTAACTATTTATGGTCTTTCAGTTATCATTACTTTGGAGCTATTCTGAAGTGATCTTTCTGAAGTGCTTAATTGGTAATTTTTAGAAGCTGCCTACTCATCATGATACTGGTTTTGTATTGGTGGGATCTTTATTCCTCCCTACTGCTGCCACTGGTGTGAACTTATTGCTGAAATAATTATTGATTCATTAAGTAAAAACATGAGGAACATACTATTTCTCATCATAGTTATTGGGGGTTATAAAATTCAGTGTTCCCTGGCCCATTGTGTGCCATGACTGGTTTGGTGGATGAGACAACAGCATTGGATATTGCCTACCTTTACCTCAGGAAGGCTTTTGACAATGCCACCCATCTGATTGTCACAGAAAAGCTGGTGAAGCATGGGCTGGAGGAGCAGCCCAGTGAATTGGGCTGAAAAATGGCTAAACAGATGTTCTGAGCCCATGGTGATCAATGGCATGAAGTCTTGTTGAAGGCCAGTGGTGTGTTCCAGGGGTCAATACTGGGTCCAGTCCTGTTCAGCTACTTCATTAATGACCTGGATGATGGGTCAGAGGGTACCCTCTGAAAATCTGCTGATGACACAAAACTGGCGGGAGCCCCTGATATACCAGAGAGTTGTGCTGCCATCCAGAAGGTCATCAATAGGCTAAAGAAATGGGCCAACTGGAACCTTGTGCCATTCAACAAGAGGGAGTAAAAAGTCCTGCAGCTGGGGAAGAGTGACCCCAGGCACCAGTACATGCAGGAGACTGTCTGGAAAGCAGCTTTCCAGAAAAGGATACTGGAGTTCTTGGTGCTCAGCAGGAGCATGAGCCTGCAATATGAAAGCTTGTGGTAAAAAAAGGCTAATGTTATTCTGGGATGCATTCAGAAGTGTGTTGCCAGCAGGTCAAGGTAAGTGATCCTTCCCCTGTACTCAGGACTGGTGAACCACAGCTGAAGTGCTGTTTACTATGTGTATAAACAGCTGAAGGGAGGGTGCAAAGAAGACAGAGCCAGGTTCTGTCCAGTGGTGCCCAGCACAGGACCAGAGGCAATACTGAAGCGCAGGGGAGTTGGTGTATGGGTGACCCTGCTCGAACAGCAGGTTTGAACTACAGGGCCTCCAGAGGTCCCTTCCAGCATCAATCACTCCATGATGGTACGGTTCTGCCATGCATATGTTTTTGATACTATGCTCTAGCAATAGCTTTGCTCCTGCTTTAAAATCTGAGTCAATATTAACTTCCATGTGTATGAATCACAGCTATAGGCAAAAAATATAAAAATATGTCCTTTATGCTCCTTCCATTTTCTACTGTGAGACTAAGAGATGCCATGGAAAAAAACCGCTTTGGAGTTCATAATCTGATGATACATGTGGCTGAACTTCCCTTTGGACTGTAAAACTTTTAAATTGAACTATGAGTAATCGAAATAGTTTGTTAGACCAAATCACCATTTCTAATGAAGTTCCAGTTTGAGGAGAAGGAACATGGAGAAACAGAACTAATTTCCAGGCTGCAAGTTTCTCCAAACAAATTGCATCCTTCAAATTAATCTTGAAATATGTTCAAGTTCACTGAATAGTGAAAGCTAATGAAACAAGGAATAATTTTGTCCATAGAAATAGTTTGTAAGAATAAATTAGAACTGGCCTTTTCATCTCATACTTAGAAGAAAGATATTATTCTATGAAAAAAAGGGAAATCTGGACCATCTCTTATGAATTAATCTGATTAAAATTTTGGATTTTTCTGCTCTGAAATAAATTAAAACAATTCAACATTTATTTTTGTCCTAAATAGTATTGAAGTTTGTCATTGTCCCCAGAATTCCAAAAATATAAGCATAAAATATTGAGATGTCCATTTTCACATAAGCATACAAAGCCATATATATATTTTCTTTAATTTCTAGGATTAAATTTAAAATGGACTTAATTTACTTAATGCACTGAACTTTTTCTACCAATGGTAAGATAAATTCAGGGATGTCATTTTGTATGTTTCTTTTTTCTCAGGAGATGAGGCTACCTGAAGAAAATGCCCCAAATTAACATTTAGATCAACCAAAGAGGAGACCAGTGTGTCACAGAAAATGCATTTCAAATGCAAATATTGGCTCAGAGAAGAATCTGGAAACATGAGACAGAAGCTGGGGTGCTGTGGCATTCAGGGTTTCACAGACCAATTTCCGTTTAACCAATGCCAGCATATTCAAATTAACAAATAAAATGTCTTAAGCAAAGTTAACCTTATCAAAAATTAAAGAAAGTAAAAGACTGAAGAGGGGCAGAAAAAGTATTAAAAGATGGTAAAAAAGCACTGAGGTGTTATTTTCTAAGACTTTGGAGCAAGTCAAAATATAGGATTAAAAGATAATTTTACCTTTTGATTTTCAATTGAGTTTACTTTTTCACTCAGTTCAAATGACTCTTTTACATGAACTTCATACTGCTTCAAGTTAATTAACTGCATCTTATTGCAAGTGAAGTCAACATTTCAATGCAACATTATAGACTGATTACCCTTCTAAGGAAAACTGACATTCTCTGCATAATTGGAAGCAGCTCAGCTCTCACATAGAAAGCAACTTCCAATTTTCTTAATATTGCCTAAAGTAATCAACAGTACAATTAGGAATATGGAACACCCCCCACCCCAAAAACTGGCCATTTAAAAAATGAAGACTGATACATCATTTGCACTGTATAAGAAGTACAAACTGATGTAGAATGCATTCAAATTCAATTTTTGTGCTGCATGTTGCATACCACATGGTTTGCCCTATTATCCATAACAATTTTTGGGGATAGCTGTAGTCCATGCCTAAAAAGTGATCCTGTTCATGTTTTTGTCTCAGCCCAAAATTTTCTGATGGCTTCTTCTTGTTCAGATGCTGAAGGTTCTGAATTTGGCCATTTGACCAGCCTGAGAATTCAAATTTTGCATGAAACTGTAAATAGTAAAATTATAGATATGCTCATTTGAAGTCCAGAGTGCTTGTGTTCTACTGTTCATTGATGCATTTATATTCTAACTTTATAGTGAGTGGCCAGAACCACAACCTTACATATAATGTATAATTCCATCAAAACCTACTTATATATTGATTATTTGCATTGGTGCTTATTTGGGTTGTATGCAATTAAGTGGGTGAATAAATCTTTACAGAAGCAAGACTGCAGAAGTGCTGAAGTAAGCATGGTTTGAGTTTAATAACCACAATAACCCAGAGACTGCTAAACAGAGGACCACACCTCTGCCTTTCTAAAGCATTTACAAGTGGAAATCCCACTTTTTAATTAAAATAATTTTGGAACAATATTTCCTTTGATTTGTTTTCCCAATGGACACTTAGAGGGAATAAAGATCCTTTAGAAAATGAACTTTTAAAAAAAAAGTATTAGCTTTCTCTTTCCAACACAGGCGAGTTGACAAGAATACAGCAAGGGACAGTAAGAGTACTAATGAACTATAATAAAACCACTGATTGTATTCAAAGAGAAGAGGACAATGAAATTTTATAATATGAAGTTTGCTATTTGGTGGCTGGGGTAAAGGTTTTCCATACTTTTACAAAAAACAGCTCCAGTGTTTACCTAGTACTTAAATTACAATGTATCATGATTGATTGAGATTAATCATCACTGTTGTTATAAATCTATCATAACAGATTTTGAATTCTAATTTTGTCTTAGTTACAGAAGACCAGTTTAATGAAGTTATAATTTATGCTTAATTTAGCAGTACTTTCATTTTACAGTCTTTCAGTTCATAGAATAACATAGAGAAAAAAATGCAATGACTGAACATAGTTTGCAATAATAATAATCTATTAGTTTCAAATTTTTTTCTTCTCCTTGCTCATGAATTCATTAGAGCATAACAATCATATAACAGTCTCTATAGATTTTACTATCAGTATTAGTGCTATCTATCCAAACCACATAAAATATTTTCTCTCTTCAAATTAACATTTAAAAAAATTTCTAATCTGAAAATTTTGATGTAGGTCACAAATCTAAACTCCTTCGACCTCACTGCTTAAAACTTGCTATGTGAGAGAGTGGAGAACTTCAACCACTGCAAAGACAACAAATTTTTGTAAATTACAAATTCTTTAATTGCTTATGATTACAATTGCTTATGATTACAATTGCTTGTTCAAGGAGGAGTAAATAATATAGGCCCTTAATCCTTGTAGCATAAGGAAACCACGTGCTATGTGGCAAATATCAGCAAACATTTGATCTTTATATTGTTTCACCAGAAACAACCATATTAATCTCAAAGCTACCTTTCCATTACAACTTTCTGGAGAAGAGGAACGGAGTGTCTGAAGAAAGCTGAGATAGTGAAGTGACACCTCTTGAGACTTTGCCCTTATACTTCCAACAAAAGGGTCCAAACAGCAAATATGAGGAAGACTCCAAAGTTTGTTTCCAAAACATGTTACTTCTTATGAGCCCTTGAGGAAACGAACTTGCCTTTCTACATTGAATCTCTGAAGTAAAAACCAGGAAGACTTAAGCAACTTAATGCTTATGAACTACACACATCTCTGTTTGACATGATTTGTGCAAGCCATCAATACTCTGTACACATTTCTGGAGTCTGTGATGATCACGGAATTAAGTTGGAAAAGACCTTCAAGATCAAGGTCATTGATTCCAACCATTAACCCAACACTGCCAAGTTCACCACTAAATCACATCCCTAAGCACCAAGTCTACACATCTTTTAAATACCTCCAGGGATGCTGACTCCACAACTTCAGTGGTCAGCTGGTTTCAGTGCTTGGCAATCCTCTCTTTTTTGGTGTTTTTCCTAATATCCAATCTAAACCTCTCCTGGTGCAACTTGAGACCATTCTGTCTTGTCCTGTCTCTTGTTACCTGGAAGAAGACACTTCTCTACAGCCTTGTTTCAGGTAATTGTAGAGAGTGATAAGGTCTCCCCCGACCCTCCTTTTCTCCATGCTTAACAGCATCCTTAGCCACTTCTCATAAAATTTGTGCACCAAACCTTTCACAACCTTTGTGGCACCTCAATGTCCTTCTTGTAGTCAGGAGTCCAAAACTGTATGCTGTACTCAAGGCATGGCTTTGCCAGTGCCAAGTACAGAGGCTGATCACTTCCCCAGTCCTGCTGGCCAACCAGTTTCTAATACAAGCCAGGATGCCATTGGCCTTCTTGGCCATCTGGACATACTGCTGGCTCATGTTCAGTCTACTGTCAAACAGTGCCTCCAGGTCCTTCTCTGCCAGGCCATTTTCCAGACATTCTGTCCCCAGCCTGTAGTGCTACATGGGGCTGTTGTGACCCACGTGTAGAACCCAGCACTTCTTATTGACCCTCATATGACTGGCCTCAGCCCATCGATCCAGCATGTCCAGATGCCTCTGAAGACCCTTCCTGCCCTCCAGCAAATCAAGACTCCTACCCAGATTGGTGTCATCTGCAAACTGACTGAGGGCACACTTTAATGTGGGGTTTGAGGAGGAGGCAGACTTCCCTAACTGGGTTCAGGCTGCATAATGGGCTTCCTGTTCTCTTCAGAAGGAAGTTTCTTATGAGAATGACCCATTTAATTTTCTTTATAGGAGTAGTTTTGACACAATGCATAGGCTAACATAACCTCAGTGACACCTCCATGCTAAATGAACCATCAGTTCTTTGGTTCCACAGGCAGACCCACATACCTACAACATGAGGGCACCTGAGTGGTCGCTGGAGAGCTACATGCACTGTGGCAGGCAGGAACTTGTCACCATTGCCCCTGTGATGGGACGTAATCTGTTACCTGCTGTCCCCCGTCCCTGCAGTAACTCACTGTGTTCAGTCAGGCAGTGGGACAATAGGGAATCTTCCACATTATGCATCCTGTCTGTCTCTGGGACATGTCCCAGAGAAAGCAGAGTGTGGTTTCAGAAGTCTCTCTTTCTCTCTCTCACTCCTTGATAGTCCTCATCGTACTCACCCCCTCCCTTCACTCCTCCAGTGGTGCTCACTGCTGCCAGCTGAGTCTCTCCCTGCCGGGTTATTCTGTGCTTTTATCGCTAGTCATTGCCTGCTTCCTAATCCATAGTTAAAGAATCAACATGATAATTCCCAGAAAATCTGTGAGTAGGAGTTGACTGGTGCAGGGTCATAGATTTTTCCTGTCATTTTCTCTCATATCTTAAAAAAATCTTTGGGGATAACTTTTCCAGTTTTGGGAAAATAACTATTTCATCACAGAGGTCAGGTTTTTAATCTTTGCTTAGGNAAATTTAATTATTTTTTTTTTTAAAAAAAAAGAATTTTTTTTTTTTTTTTTTTTTTTTTTTTTTTTTTTTTTTTTTTTTTTAGATAGGAGAGAAAAATATCCTGGTCTAATTATAATGAATATATACTGTACGCTGCAAAATTGCTTACAAGAATTACATGCTTTACTTTGTCTTGATATCAGATCCAAAGATAAATAGTCTGGCATTAGAGGTTTTGTGTGTTTGTTTTATTCTGGTGTTACTGTTAAATATTCAGTAAGTGAGCAGAATTCCTTTTGAGAATGAACTCCTAAGGATTTTCAAATATAAACATAAACTTTTTGCTATTGGCACTGAAAACTGAGAGGACATTGTGCTTCCACTTTATGAGATTCAGTCACTGTGATTTGCAGGACAGAACGGAGGTGAGGGAACTAGGATTTTTGGGAAGCTAAATGCTTTAATTTATTAGTTACCTAATGCTTAACTTTAATTCTACTAATGTGCTCTTTACATTAGTCCTTCCTCTCAAGCTTCCTGTTTGCCACAAACTAAATTGCGCTGCATGTAGACAACTCTGAAGATGTTGAGAGTAATTCAAGACATAAATGTTATTTCAGTCCAAAATCAGGTCTTGTTATAGCAAAAAATATATTTTGTAATGATGAAGTAGGGACCAAACCTTATGATGACCAGAAGATGGCTGTCTTCTGTATAATCCTAGGAATCAAACATTGTAATGAGCTCAGTTGGCCTCTGGATGGCATGATGCCGTCATACTAAAAAGGACAAAAATCTTTTCCCAATCAGTTAAAAAATAGTTTAAATAAAATGTCCTTAGAATGAATTCTAAGTTGGTTGGTCATGTTATATTATGATATAATATACCCAAACATATTACAGAAATATTCTATATTTGTCAATTTTTTAATAATTGGAAATGTTATTTTTTTTTTTTGTAGACCAGAAAGAGCCATCAGCCACTAGTGCTTATGGGCTTAGACTCAATATACTTTAAATATTGCTCTTCTTTTGTGTACTGTTGGCCAACATTATACTACACTCGACTTTCAAGCTAGTCCTACATAACATTGCAGTGTGTCTAAAGCCAGGAAAATAATTTAAGGGCGCTAGTACTCTGTTCTATGGACATAGTTCATTGATGATATGACTGGAGAATATTTTCTTTTCATAAAGAAAACTTCTCTATAAGAATACCAGACCATTAAAGGTTTTTCTTTTTTCATATGCAATATTTAAAATACATATTTAATCCTAGCTCTGTTTCTAGGTGAATTAATGTCATATATTGCTCCAAATAAATCCAGTTTCTGCATCTCCATGGAAATATGCATTTGCAAAAGCAACATCAGGTGATTTACTTAGGTTTTTTGTGTCATATTAAAATTACAGTATGTTGCTATTATTAATTCAATGCAGCTGCTTTTAAAGGCAGAAGACCTTCCTCTCACATCTGGTAATAAATAAATGTTTTACTGCTTTGGTAGAGGTGTGCAACTATTTTGCCTTCTAAAGATATATAAGCTTGAGGTAGAGAAAAGCTGTGGGCCATTATGAAAATGAGTTGGATGCTTTAATTTTATGCAAAGCATATAACTTGGACGGATTTTAGTAGCTCTAGAATTTGTAGGCTCTAATATAAATCTGGATCGCTATTGCTCTGTTATTTAGGTATGCCTTGTAAATCTCACTGTAAATCTTTCAAAACTGGCTTTTATTTGTGATTTATAAGTTTGGAAAGAGGTGGTTTGACTACACAGTAGATGCTGTCTCAAGTTCCTATGGGCTATACTAGCAATCAAGTCTAGAAATGTGTGGCTTTTGTTCTAAGTGCCATGCACATAGTGAATGATCTGGTAATATTTATGCGGCAGGCAGAGCACTCGTGAAAGGCATAAAGTCACCAAGCAAGTATGTATAATCTCTGTTCCTTGTGTAGGACTTGTGAAACTAGGGAAAAATTAGACAAGGGGACAAATGTGGCACAGTGATATTGCTTTCTAAGTTTACAGAACTATGCAAGCACAGAGAAAATACCAGTTATTTTTCTTCTTGTCAGGTGACTAGTGGACTAGGATATCTGCCTGTATTTTACTCACTCCTCCCATTTGCCTTGTTCACCTTTTTCTTTGGTCTCTATTTATCCTGATCCTCTTCTTGTATCTGTTGTTAATGCAAGAGAGACACAGTATTGCAGAACACAAGAAGTATTTCTTCTCTATGGAAATTAGAATTCTGCAAATAATCAGTTGGATATTCTCCCACAAGAACTGTACTGCTCTCACAGTGGAGTGCTCTTGTTGTCTAAAGGCTTTGATATGTATCTCCAAAAGCAGGCTGAGTTGCTTTTCAGCAGGATACCTATTTCAGCTACTTACGTGGATCCTAGTCAGCCAACAATCACATCATCATCTTGCTAAAATTTCTTGTGGATTAATTTATGTGCCAAACTGTAATTTTAAAGCTTAAGATGATGGTGTGTCAACTTCATAAATTGTAATTAAGAGTATTTATTACTCTGCATTCCTCGCTGGTTCTGCATGTTTTCTTACAAATTGGGGTAAAGTCAAGTAAACTTAAATGAAGCTTTACTTATTCCAGTGAATGTTATAAAAACAGAATATTAGTTCACAACACTATAATCTAACTTCATCCAAAGTACATTAAAAGATTTAATGTATTAAAAAGATAATGTATATATAGGTATTGAACAGTTAGATATTGAAAAATCAATTCATTTTTTTTCTTTAAAGAGAACAACTTTTTACAAATTGAATATTAAACTAATTGGAATAATTACAGAAATGCTGTATTTTTATATATGATGCCTATAATTTGCAAATGCCTTATAATAATTCTACTGCTGGTCCTCTAGTTGTATTTTTTGTTGTCCTTTTGAAAAGTCTGCCAGATTTTCATTTATATTAATTTTTTTTGGCCATAATTTAAAAAGAAGACATAGATAATAACACAGTCATCTGGAAACAAACTGGCCTGTCTGGTTGTGCTCTGCTCAGCAAAGTTGCTTACTCTACTTTTTCCTTAGTCCTTCTGTAGTCAATCCTATGGCATTGACCGCAACCAATTAATCAGTTCCAATATGTGACTTGGGCAAAGTAAAATGAAAAGTGTGTATGAAATTCATGCTTCGTGTTCACACTGTTCAGTGCCTCCAGTGACCTCTAGAACTGATTTATTATGCCCATAATTGTTGCTCAAACAGTTTGCCCCCCGATCTCTTTTGAGCACAATGCAGTTATCCTTTGCTCTAATTACTGCTTCTATTTTGCACATTTTGTACTTGATATTTTCAACAAATATCTAAGGAGGCCCATTGTTTCTATTTGTGTTCAAGAAACTGCTGACAGAACCTTGCCTCGCTCCCATTATGAGTTTACTTTCTTCAGTGTCTTTGCAGAGACACACTGATTCTATCATTGTGTGATATCTAAGTTGCCATCGTGTTTCAAAAGGTTCTTGCTGTCTGTTTGAAACTCACCTTGTTACTAGTACCTTCTAATAGCAACATCAACATAGAATCAAAATTCCAGTGAGTATGAACATTCATTAAGATGGGCTTTAGTGATTTTTTAATAGTAAAAAGTAGAATCAGTAGAAGGTCTCTTAACATGTTCAAAACTGGCTGAAGGTGATTTGGATCATATATATATTACAATATTTACATTCCTATAAAAATAATCCCAGAAGGTGAAAAAAACCTTCATTTGTAAAATATCAGTGAAAATTTCTTCAGGAAAGAAAATTTCATTCAGGATCCAAGGTTGGGAGGTTAATTACAAAACATGGGAAACTATTAAATTAAAAGAAACAGATTTCTAACTTAGCTGGACAGGTCGAAGCTTCCCACTAAAAAGAAGAAGAATAAAAAAGAAACGGGCTTTGATGTTGTGCAAAAGCATTTGCTGATGGAGACAATTTTTCACTTAGATTAATTGCAGTGAGATCAATGTTTGATGTGTGGCACATGGCGATAACCTTTGTCTGTGTTATCACTGATAAGGCATTCAGCATTCACTTACTCTAAATACTCATCAGATGTGCTATTGATGCTATTATCCTGAAACATATTTAGCAGCATTTTGGATTTTTTTTCTCCTCTCACAAATAAAGCCTGTCTCACCACTTTTTTTGCAGCTGTGGAAGAATTGCCTGAATGAGTTTCTCATCACAATAACTATGAGAATCAAAACCGACCAGATGGTTCTTTCAGGCTCCTTAGGCAAATAAGATACACCATACTAGGGATATCCATTCTATAAAGTCAGTTTTACAGATAGACATGAGACAGCTCTGCTCTCATTCAGAGCTGGCTAGGAGCCCCTTTCTTTGGTTAACCTAACACTGACAAAGTTTGGAAATTACACGTTCACAGCCAGCCTGTAGACAAGGGCCTACATGTGAAACTGGCGCTAAAGAATTTTCACAAATATGTCCATTCTTGAAATAAATGCTTCTGAAGCACCATCCAAATCCTTCAAACCTAAGGAGCCTTCCCAAGTGGACTTGTTTGAACTAGAGAGGAAGCTGACTGACAATGTCAGGAAAATATAATGACAGTTTTATTATGTCATTGGACAAGCTCAAAATTCTGTTGGTTGAGGGGCTGAGCAACCAGACCTACTTTTCTAACTAGATCCAGCATCCAAATTGGTCGTGTTCTGGGTTAGAGGGTCTCAGAGGTCTCTTTCAATCTAAATTTTTCTAAAGATCCATGATGATTTAACGAGTTTAACAATTCTGTGTTTCAGCAAGATTTTGTGAAGCTTTTCCGGAATGTCTTTGGAGCAACCATTTATGTAAGAAGTTCTGATAACAAAATGTAATCTCTGAAATATGCGATAGAAATTAGGACCAGACTGCTGTTTGCTTGGGGTTGCAGACAGAAACAATTAGGCCTGGAAAAGATCTCTGAGATCATGAAGTCCAACCTTTGACAGAACAGCACCGGGACAACTAGACCATGGCACTGAGTGCCACATCCAGTCTTGAACACCCCCAGGGACGGTGGCTCCATCACTTTCCTGGGCAGTCCATTCCAATATCTAGCCACCCTTTCTGTGAAAAAATTCCTCCTAATGTCCCACATGAACCTCCCCTGGTGCAGCTTAAGTCTATGTCCTTTCTTCCTGTTGCTGGTTGCTTGGGAGAAGAGGCTGATACCCACCTAGCCACAGCCTGCTTTCAGGCAGTGAAAAGATCACCCCTGAGCCTCCTTTTCTCCAGGCTGAACAATCCCTGCTCCTTCAGCCACTCCTCATAGGATTTGTGTTCCAGACCCTTCACCAGCCTCGTTGGCTTTCTCTGAACATCTGGACATCTCTTCAACTCTTCCAGAGAGGGTTACTCCCCCCTTTGCTGGTCAACTTATTCCAAAGCCTAACCACTCTTCCAGTGAAAAAAAATTCTAATACCTAATCTGAACCTCCCCTTCTGCAACTTAGAGCTATTTCCTCTCATCCTGTCACGTGAGACATGGCAGAAGAGACCAGCCCCCATCTCACTACAACCTTTTTGCAGGAAGTCTAAAATAGATTCTTCTTTAAAAACAGATTGAGCAACCTGTCTTAGTGGAAAGTGTCCCTGCCATTGGCAGGGGCTTAGAACTAGATGATCTTTAAGGTTTCTTTCAGCTCATACCAATCTATGATTCCATGATTACTGTTACATTGAAAAGACCTGAATAATTTAGACTGGGCTTTGGAACATTTGATTCACAGATAAAGTTTGGTTCACAGGGAAATTAATTTGTAATTTAGAAACATAAGTATTAATATGAAATTTATTCTGCTCAATTATTGAAGCTTTTGAAGATGTTTTAGATAGTTTACAGATTATTCCAGACGTTTCAAGCTGGACTCATGTAAATTAACTATGGGCAATTAAATTTCTTACTACTATATGTTGTTTGTGATGATATAGATTGTGAGCTCATACCCTGGTTACCAGAAAACCTATACTAACACCCTCCTGTTGTAAGATAGTTCATATTATACTAGCCAAGCATAGAATTTTGTCCCAGTTCTGTTGTAAAAAACATCCTTTTCCCTCTCAACATTGTACAAATTCTAGTAAATTTCTTCACTCTGGAGTCAACTTTCATTCTGTTAGCTACTTTGATCTGTGTCTAAGAACAAAGAAGGCTTTGTAAAGGTAAAGATTAGGAGAGTTTATTCCAGTTTTCTGAGACCAAATGGAATAATATTGCTGCTCTAGTTATTCATTGCTGCGATTAATTGTCCTCAACAGGAATGAATAGCAAACTTTTTGCCCATTCTTGTTTAAACACTAGGTTTTTAGTTTGAGAAGAAAAATTTGTCAGATCACTTTTCTCAGAAAATGCCGATTTATCACAATCAAATTTAGTGATAGGAGAACAGTGTTGTCATCCAGCTAAATGCAAAAAAAAATTGAAAATTTTAATTTCGATATCTTCAGATTAATTCTACTCTAGTTTTTGAGTTGAAAAAAAAATATCCCTCGATGCTTACTTAATACCTCAAATTCATTAAATTAAAATAGCATTTTAAGTAATTTTATATAAAAAGCTTCATCTCTAGAAATTATTTCCATTGTTTCAAAAAATGCTTCATATAATTTATTGCTGGGTATATAATTTGCAAATCTTAAGAGAATAAAATTTATCTACTTAATCTTTTCTCCGAAATAGTTAGCTTTAATGCCTTAAATTGTGGTAAATGTCTTAAATATCCTGCAATATTAACATCTTCCCAGCTTCTTTAATCTAAATAAAGAATAGTTTTATACTAAGAATGCATGAATCTGCTTCTTAAAAATGTCACCAGGATGAATTTTTCCCATTAAAATGTTTCAGGCATGCCTGAAAAGAAATAATTGGCAACATTAACTGCTTTCACAAGGATAAAAATAATCTTTAATTCAAGGAAGTGAAATCAATTTCTTCAAAAATTTGAAAGGATCACAGACATTGAAAATAAGGAAATTTGCTTTGCTGTTCTTGTCTAATTTGCTGGTTAAACCAAAAAGCTGTGAAATTAAATATTTCTACTATTTTTGACTGGCTTCTTTTTGTGCATTGTAATGAAATCAATGAGCAAATGTGAATTAGCTTTCTGCTTCAGGTTCTACTCAAATAGAATGTGGATGATTATTTAGGGCTTTGTTCCTGCAGAGTGCTCAGTTTCTTCTTAAATCCCAGGAGCCACTGATAACATTTATGTAGTGTATATAAAGTATACAAGCCTTAAATCCACAGCTCAGCTGGAATGACTGTGGGTATCACTCAGGTTCTTCTCTGGCTAGCTATAACAATGATGGATGACTTACAGGAATACGATAGATATGCCCATGTCAACTTCTGGTTTTAGGACTGAGACTGAGAGACACCTTTGGAATTTTACTAACGGTTCAGTGGTTGTACACGTAATCAATAATTCTCCTAGTCTTCACTGACCATAACATTCTGTTAGCTCTTTAATGCAGCAACATGAACTCTATCTCCTTTACTTTTATCAAACCACTTTCTGTCAAAATATGTAATTTATAATGTCAGCAAAGTGGTTTTTATTATTTCTTGACATTATTTCTTGAAACAGTGCCTTTTTGATTTTTTCTCAGTTATCTCCTGTTATTCTTAGGTATTATGACTATTACCAGTGTAGCTCAGTATATCATCGATTATTGACATGAGCTACAGAGCTGCTGCTAGAATACAGATTGGGTTTTTCGCTTTGTTTTAATTTTTTTTGAAAGATGATGTAGTATCTTTTTCCTTCAGTGATTTCCACTGTCATCACTACTGTAACTGATGAGCTGACTTCAGAACTAATGAAAGCTCATCTAGCCAGCAAGCAATTAACTCCGTGATTGCCTAATCTGAATGAAGAGCAAGAATGTTCTAATACTCTACAGCGCAAACTGCTTTCTAATGAGGTAATAATCTATTCCTAAAAATTGTCTGTTCTACATGCTCCCTGGTACTTATTTCTTGTTTGTAAAAGATAAAAATAGCAAGAACATTAGTTTTGATGGATCCATAATTGCTTAGAGGCAATTCACTTTGTAGTATTACTGTGAATTCAAGAGCACAGTAATAAAAAATTTATAAACATGGCACGAATCTGGCCTTATCCATGGAGGTCAAATGCTTCTTTGTAGTCTTCCAATTGAACTTGAATAATTCCTTCCAAAAATGGCAAGTGAGCAGACAAAAACAAGCTGGCACAGTCTGGAAAAATGGATGTCAGAAGTTTAGGGACCTGGTCCCCTCTGATGATTGCATCACACTAATGACAGTACCAGAGTGGACTAATAAGTGATGGCATGAGTGACAGAGCAGGACACGTGTGGTGGCACAAGGAACAAGCAGTAGGTAACTGTTTCCATTCAACACATTTTCTCCCTTTGGTTATAGGCTCACATCCTGAATTGACAGAGATGTTTTTAGGTAGTTAGGTAGACTTTCTTTGTATTTGACATGTAAGTAGACCTCATCTAGAGATGCTGAGGATCCAGAACTGAGAACAAGGCTTGGAGAGCTCTTTATAAACCACAGTGACCTTGCTGCTCAACCTCACCAAGGCAGAGCAGAAACAAATGTAGGCAGTCATTAATATAAGCTATATCTTTGGACAGAAGGATTAGGAGTTAAAGTGGACATGACATTAGACAGTGTAAGTCCAGGAAAGCACAGGTGAACAGCAAGAGTGCACGACAAGAGATGAAGGACAATTGGGGTGCCTAGATAAAGACAAGAGAGGTCTGGTACAAATTTTGTTATAGGGTTATAGGGTGGTGGTGAGTTATAAAGTTTATGGCAATGAGGAAGAAGGGAAAGACGACACTGAAGGAAGTGAGGGGAAGGAGAGAAGGGAAAGGGGTAACAGATTTGTTGGACAAAATTCACTCAAAGTCAACAGCTTTGAAACAATTGTGAGTACAACCTTGTAGTAGGTAGAAGCAACCCCTTGCTAGAGAAATTCAGAGAAAAGAAAATGTTGGAGTTGGTCTCAGCATCCCATCAGGGAAGAGATGACTGCAGCTCAAAAATGGCAGGTAACAGCCGATAAAGAGCTTGAATAGACAACATGGGCAGCCCATAGCATCCATGCTGTTAGAAACTCTGCTCTTTGAAGAAGTCTTAAAATGCCAGCCAGGTGAAAATAAGGACATAAAATAAGAATATGTAGAGATCACAAAAAAAAAAAAAAAAAAAAAAAAAAAAAAAAAAAANTCTGCTGTATTGCTGTATTCTGGACAGTGAAGGTCTGAACAAGCCTGATACTGAGCATGTATGACAGTGTGTTTTGCACACATGTATGATAACTATATTCATAGAATTAATATACAAAACGAAGTTTAGTTGTCACAAAGGACAAAAAAGGTCACAACACATGGAGCATACTACTCTTTCTTAGCCCAAATTTAATTGAAAAAGAAGTGTGTAGAAAGTAATGGTTGAATGCATCAAAAGGACATCATGCCTGGTCTCCAGATTGTCTTGCCACAGACATGGTTAAGAAGGATCACAGAGGTGGCAGTTATGCTCTAGTAAATTAAGGAATGACACATTNTATGATTTTTAGTCTTCATTGGAAATAAGTACATTATTGTGACTAATTATTTCAAATGAAAAATTTAATATTTGTGTGTATACATCACAGATCAGTTTAAAAATACAGTCAATTTCTGTGCGACACTTTGAATGCAATATGTTTACTTTTGACAAAGATGTTTTATGCTGTTTAAGTCAGTTTAATTTTCTCTTTATTCAGATGTTATTGTGAAATGGTTGAAGCATCTCAGAATCTTTACAGAAGAAATTCAGTATTTCAACTCAGTTTTTAAGATGAAATAACACCTAGTTCTTTATCCAGACTTCTGAAAATGTTTCATTTAGCAGTAAAAATTCAGCAAGATGACATAACCGCCAGACTTCTTTCTGTGATGTATGAGTTTTCTGTTCGATGCTGCCAAATAAACATAACGAGCAAAGCGGCTCATTAGAATTTTCGTCACCACCTAGCATCGAAATAGAGTGAATTCTCTTCAGTGGAAATGCAGTTGGCTTTATTGCATTTTCAGCGCTGAGGAAGCAGAGAGAGGAACAAAAGATTCCTATTAAGAGCACACAGATAATCTGCAGTTCTATTAAGAGATTAGGCTCCTTGAAACTCAGCAAAATTGCTTCTGAAACTCCGCAACACAGTGCTTTACATATACTGCCATCTGGCTCAGCACTGTAAGCACAGGAAGAACTGAAGTAGTGTGTTCTCATACGTCGATAGGGATTTGTGCTTCTTCATGTAGCATTTATTTTCTGTCTTCAAGTTAGTGGTTCAAAACAAGAAGTTCAGTTTTAAAATATGGGTGCTTTAATGGGTTTTCAAAATCTCACACTTAGGACCTGATTCAAAGACCATTAAAATCATCACAAGGGCTGACTCTTACTAACGTTGATAGGCTTCACAGCTCATCTTTGTACTTATAATCAGATTCAAAATGTGCCTTAAGGAAGAGTTTTTCTTTCTTCTTATATTTTCAGACAGGTAATGAAGCTGTATGTTTTTCCAGAAGCTTCTTTGTAAAGAAAATTTTATGTAATAAGTCCTATAGATAAGTACTCATCAATGATAATATTACATTCACAAATTATGACATTTTTGAGGTTAACAGAAGTGATCGGTCCCCATTAAATGATGAGATAGACTTGAATGTCTTTGGTCCATTTACTAGTAAACAATATTGAAATATTATCGTATTTCTATTGTATGCTGATGGACAATCTGTTAATATAACGACTATAAGAAATATGTTGGTATTTTGTATGTATTCCTGCTTTCAGTGTGAGAACTCTTTAGACAGTCTGTCATTTTCATACGCAGATGACAGGTGATATCAGAGAGGCAGACTTCCTACAAAGTTCAACCTTGACCGTCTGAGAATTTTATGGGAGAATAGGTGGCTTAAAGCTATTTCAGTCTGTGACTATTCCTCTAAGGCCAGAAAAGGGTAATTTTATGGGGTTGCTTTTTAGAGTTAACCTGCATCATCTTTGTGAGAAACTAGCATGAAAAGATTTTGACAGTATATGATTAATGTCATGGGCTGAAGAAACAAATCAAAATGTGATTTTGCCACTGCTCGTTGTGCCACATTTTAAACGAAGAATGCCAAGTGTAATAAACTATTATTTTGTTGCTGGATGAAGGTTGCAGAAGGCCACTGTGTCATCACTATTAAATTTATCAACCAGGGTTCTGCAGGTGGACATTAAATCTCTTGTAATGTCAGCGTGAAACATCCATGATCTAATTGGCTTGACTGCAGACACTCCATGTAGCTGCAACTTGGAAAGAAAGGTCAGAATTCAAAGAACAGATGGCAACTGGCTAAAGTAATTAAGTGCTGAAAATCCAATGCTTCTTTACACACTTTGCACAGAATGTTTAATCAGAAGTTTGACCAATGAAAGCAGGAGCTCAGCATTTTTTCCCCTTTTCTGACTTCCGGAATTCAATTTCTACTAGAAATCTAGCATTAAATGAAAATGAATAGAAATTTATAGCATTAAAAAACATTGACTATATTTAGAAAATCTCCTGAA
>WBNO01007734.1:0-13480 GCA_013400575.1 Peucedramus taeniatus
TTTCCCAAGCCCAAATCCCAATTTTTCAAGCCCAAATCCCGATTTTCCAAGCCCTCCAGCTGCTCCAAATGGGCTGTTTAGGGCACCCAAAGAAGTCACTTTTAGGGCATCCAAATGGGGTGTTTTAGGGCACCCAAACTGTTTACTTTTAGGGCACCCAAAGAAGTCATTTTTACATTAATAACTAATTTGGGTACCCAAATTAGTTATTAATGTAAAAATGATTTCTTTGGGTGCCCTAAAAGTAAACAGTTTGGGTGCCCTAAAACACCCCATNGGGCACCCAAAGAACTTACATTTAGGGCACCCAAAGAGGTTATTTTAGGGCACCCTAACAGTTTACTTTGAGGGCACCCAAATGGGGTGTTTTAGGGCACCCAAAGAAGTTACTTTTAGGGTACCTAAATTAGTTACTTTTAGGGCACCCAAAGAGGTTATTTTAGGGCACCCTAACAGTTTACTTTGAGGGCACCCAAATGGGGTGTTTTAGGGAACCCAGAGAAGTCACTTTTAGGGCATCCAAATGGGGTGTTTTAGGGTACCCAAAGAAGTTACTTTTAGGGCATCTAAATGAGTTACTTTTAGGGTACCCAAAGAAGTTTTAAGGCACCCAAATAGGGTTACTTTTAGGGCACCCAAACAATTTACTTTTAGGGCACCCAATTAGATTACTTTTAGGGCACTCTATGAAGTTGCTTTCAGGGCACCCTAACAGTTTACTTTTAGGGCACCCAAGCAGATTATTTTAGGGTACCCAAGCAGGTTGGTTTTAGGGCAGCCAAACAGTGACTTTTAGGCTGTGGAAAGCTGTGGCACCCAAGCTGTCCCAATGGTCCAGGCTGCTGATGTTGGGAAATTCCAGGAAACTGAAGCTCCCAGAACCAATCCTTGTCTGACTGGATGGGAGCCACTGCATGGAAAGGATCCAACCTTAAAGGATGAAACTTCCTGAATCTGCCTGAAATCACCTTTTTCCTCCTCCTGTTTTTATGGATATATTAACATCAAACTACCAAGGCTTCTCCAACAGCCAATTATTTTTGCTGCATATTAAAATATATTATATTTATATAATATTATGTTATTATGTATTATATTATAATTTATTATATTTTGCATATAAAATGATTTTTTGGAAGATAAACACTGGAGAAAAGGAAACTCAGAAGGGACCTTGTGACTCTGACAGGAGGGGGAGCAGGGAACAGGGACAGGAGGAGAGGGAACAGCCTCAGGCTGGGCCAGGGCAGGCTCAGCTGGGCCAGCAGCAGGAATTTCCCCATGGAAAGGGGGCTCAGGCCTTGGCAGGGGCTGCCCAGGGAGCTTTGCAGTGCCCATCCCTGCAGGTGGCAGCTGGAGGTGGCACTGAGTGCTCTGGGCTGGGGACAAGGTGGGCACTGGGCACAGCTGGGACTCATCCTGGAGATTTTTTCCAACATAAATGATCCTGGAATTCTCTGGTATGGACTTGCAAAGGCAGAGGTCACCTTCTGTGACCAAAGAGAGTTTGCCACTATAAAAGGCTGCTCTGTGTTAGAAGCTCTACAAGGAGATGACAGAGAGAAAAAGTGGTGGGAATCCACCAGAGGAATGAAACAACCACCCAAAGATGGCTCAACAATGTTCTCTGCAAGGTTCCTTTCCAGAACTGACATTTACAGGACAGAACTTTATCAAGTTTTTTGATAAAAAACTTGTATCAAGGCCAAAGAGAAGTGGCAGCACATTCATGGCAATACCTTGAATAAAAAGGATTCCTGTAGAAATGTCATAAAGAAAGAATCTGCAACATGCAGGGATCAATGGGACACAAACCCCCAGATGTTTGCAGATCACATCTGGAGAGAGAAGCACAAAGCCTTCAACCATAGAGGTCAAGGTTTGTGTAAGAAAAAAAGTTATTTTTTAATCAAGATGAACCAGAGCTGTAAATGGACAACCCAAAAGAAAGAACAAGGAATTTATTCTGCAGAGAGACCAGGACCAGAGCAGATGATCTGAGCCACCAGCAGGAAGGTCTCAGCTGGATTTGGCTGTGCAGATAAAATCAGAAGTGCAGTGCAAAGACAAAAAGTCTTTTGAGAGTCCCCAGAAAGGCTCACACAGAACCTCCACTGCAAGCAGGAGCCTGGTGAGGAGAACTCTTGCTGGGACTGGGTGATGGCAGAAGGACAAGAACTCGAGGGAGGAAGAGGCAGGGAAGCCAAGTAGTCAGAAGACTTCAGAAAGTTGGCCACCATCAGAGCCAAGAACACTGATTCTATAAAATTGTGCTGGTGCTGCAGAGACACCTTGACTGCCATGGTCAAGGTGGCCAGCTGATTATTTCCTCACATGGATCATGTCCATACAACCTAAAATTCCTTGAGTTTGTTTCTAAAGTGCCTTGAAAGGATTCAGGTGCAACTCTTCTTGACTGACCAGCCTCACTGTAGAAGTTTTGGCAGACCTTGAACCCAAAAACACTCACATAAAGTGGCTTTGTAGATCCTCAAGCTAAATATTATTTTATAGGAGATCTCCTCTCCCTCCTGGTTGGCCCTCAGGAAAGGAAACCCATCCTTGGCCAGCTCCATTCACTTTGCTCCAGTCACTGGAGATCTCCAAATCCATTCTCATCCCCTCTAATCCTTTCCTCCTCCTGCAAAAGTGTCTTCCCACAGCACCAGAGGCATCTCTTGATGGTTCTGGAGACTTTTCTACCTAAAACATGTCAAGCAGCTCACACACTTCATCCTCCCAGTGAAACATTCCTCATCAGTCTGCACCAAATGTTCAAGTTCTGACTTACAGAAGTCTTTGGCTTTGTAAGGAACCAAACTTTGTTTTGTTGGAACCCCTCCACCCTTACGCTTCCACAACTGGGCCATGGAATTTTTAAAAACCAACAGAATTCCCACTTATCCAGAGCAACAGCAGCTCTTGTGGCTCCTGGCACTCTGAGCTGGGGAGCTCTTTCAGCAATCCTACTACTCAAATAAAATATAATTTGTGCAAACTTCTGTATTCCAAATACACCAACCAGTGACTCTGCATTGCCAAATTGTCCATTAGGATAAATAACAAAGCAATCAGATGCTAACAAACAGCCCAAAAATTTAAAAAAGTTATTATTTCCAAAAGAGTTTTTCACAGTTCTCCACTTGGCCAATCTTTCTTTCGCCTTATTAAAAAAAAAAAATGTTACAAGTAGAATAATCGTAGTAAGTATGTTCCAGAAGTTTAGAAACAACTTCAAAAACTTTTTTTGAAGTCATAGTATACATATACATATATATATACATGCATATCCATATATACACACATATATATATTAAAATATATAAATTAGAATTATTTTTAAATATACTGTTGTTTCTTAACTCCATCCTTACAGAGTTGGGAGTTAATTAGTTAAAAAAAGAACCCTACAAGAATAAACACCCTGATCCTGTAATTTATGGTTGTATAACACAGGGACAGAGAGGGACATTTCACAAGGGTTCAGGGTGACAGGACATGGGGGAATGACNTTTCGCCTTATTAAAAAAAAAAAATGTTACAAGTAGAATAATCGTAGTAAGTATGTTCCAGAAGTTTAGAAACAACTTCAAAAACTTTTTTTGAAGTCATAGTATACATATACATATATATATACATGCATATCCATATATACACACATATATATATTAAAATATATAAATTAGAATTATTTTTAAATATACTGTTGTTTCTTAACTCCATCCTTACAGAGTTGGGAGTTAATTAGTTAAAAAAAGAACCCTACAAGAATAAACACCCTGATCCTGTAATTTATGGTTGTATAACACAGGGACAGAGAGGGACATTTCACAAGGGTTCAGGGTGACAGGACATGGGGGAATGACTTTAAACTGAAGGAGGGCAGGGATGGATGGGATCTTAGGAATGAGGAATTGTTCCCTGGCAGGGGCTGGGATGGAATTGCCAGAGCAGCTGGGGCTGCCCCTGGATCCCTGGCAGTGCCCAAGGCCAGGTTGGACACTGGGGCTGGAGCAGCCTGGGACAGCGAAAGGTGTTTCAAGGTGTCTTTAAAGGTCCCTTCCAACCCAAATTGCTCCACATCCAAGATCTCCCAGATGCAGAAGGAGCTCTGCCCCATACCTGGTTTGTCAGTGGGAGTGGCTGCTCGAGCTGCTCAGCGTAGGATAAGGCCGAGACCTGCTGGTCACTGATGTTCTGCTGCCGCCGGTCACTGTACTGCTGATGCGAATGGGACATCTGTCCAGCCATCTGAAGGCCAGCAGCATGGAATGAAAACGATGGTGCAAGCCGAACAGATGAAGGTTTGCATGCTGAAGTCTCTCCTCCTGCAAAGACAAAGTGAGGGTTAAGCAGGGGATGGGTTGAAAATCACAGAATGACCAGGTTGGAAGAGCCCTCCAAGATCATCGAGTCCAGCCCAGCCCCAACAGCTCAACTCAACCCTGGCACCCAGTGCCACATCCAGGCTTTGTTAAACACACCCAGGGATGGTGACTCCAGCACCCCCCCGGGCACAATATTCCAAAATCTTGCCCTGTGTTCAGGCTCACGGATCCCAGAGCTCATCAGCACCCAGGGGTTGTCACACCCAGGAGACTCCACAGGGAGTGATCCCAGAATTGTCCTCAGGGAAAGGTCATCTGCAGGGCTGGACAGGGAGGCTGGACAGGGACTTCTCACAAGGACAGGGGGAATGGCCTTAAGCTAAGAGAGGGCAGGGCTGGATGGGATATTGGGAATTAGGAATTGTTCCCCGGGAGGGTGGACAGGCCCTGGCACAGCTGTGGCTGCCCCTGGATCCCTGGAGGTGGCCAAGGCCAGGCTGGAGCAACCTGCTCTGGTGGAAGGTGTCCCTGACCATCAGAACTCCATCTTTAAAGGTCCCTTCCAAACAAATCAATCTGGGACTAATCCTGAGCATCCCTTTTCTTACATCTCCCCCCGGGTGTCGTAACTCAGTCAGAATTTGACAGGGGTTACTCCAAACACACAAATTTCGTGTATGGATTCCACAAAAGCCAGAAGAACACACAAGTTCTGCCTTTCAGAGTTGCTCCCAGCAGCTTTCTGGACTGACTGTACCAAAGGAAAATCCAGTGTCCAGCCTCAGCAGCTCATCTTTGTTTAGGGATAAGGTTTAGGGGTGATGATGGTGGTGTTGGGGTGATCCCAAAGGGCTCTTCCAGCCCTGGTGATTCCCTGAATCCCTGATTCCCTGTCCTCTGTGTTTATGCCTTCCTACAAAGCACAGCAAACAAAGAGCAGCTGCAATCTGAAAGCAAAATTATCACTAAAGATTAAATTTAGAAGGAAGGTGTTAAACAGCCAAGCACCTGACCAGCAAAGGGAAATCCCCACTTCCTTTACAGTCCAAATCTTGCATGAAAATACAAGCAGTAGAAAATAGTAGATGAGTACAGCCAAGATTTGGCTTTTTAAAAACAACTCTATCAAAAGAAAACTAAAATATGAAAACTGATACTGCACCATTGACTCATCACCTATCAGGGCAACAGAAGTGGTGCATGGATGAAATCAAACACCATTTTTCATTGATTATATGAATATATTAACCATTTAAAGTTAACATTGCACAGAAAATTACTTTAACTCTTCTACAAAATGCCTATTAAAAACTGAGAATCAGAGTTAATCTTCCGTCTCTACAACTTGGATTTAGTGAACATTTCCTGTTCAAGATTCACTGAACACTCCTGTAGGAATGGCTGAGCATATGTAAGACATCATCCAGTATCTCTACTTTTTGCTCTTTTAATTTCTGAGGTTCTGCTTAACCTGAAAAAAATCATAATCTCACTTAGCAACATCATGGTGACTGAAGTAAAAGTCAAAACAAAATTTAAATCAGAGAGTCAAAAATACCACTAATTCTGAAGTGTAGAGCCAGATACTTTCAAAGGTTTAAATTTTGTATTTCCTTACCCCAGGCCATAGGTTTCCAATAGAGAGACACCTGGCCAATTACATAACTTAATAAACACAAATTTTATTTTAAAAAATTCTGCCCTTCCATGTGTTCCTAAAAAAGCAGAAAGCTCAAATATATAAACCCAAAAATCCTGGCCCCATGGAGTTCTCATTTATTTCATAGGATCTTCTAACACCCCCAAAAATCACAAGACTGAAGATAAAATGAATAATGCTCTACACACATCCAAAATAAAGTAAAAAAGTAAAATAGAAGAGTATTAAAAGTGTAATTGTCCCACAAAACCACAGTTGTAATGCAATGTTTTGGTTCAGCTGGAAACTTTTCATGCCTGTAGACCTTTTCCTCCCAAGTCCACTTGCACCCAAATCCGTAATTTTAATTTTTTTAGTTTAGAATTCTTTTGAGATTTGCTGTTGGCGACTAACAAAGAGGTCCCTGCTGGCTTGGAGGACAGTCCCACACCAAATGTGAAACCACAAATCCAAACCATGTCCAACAAGAACCTTCTTAAACCAGAAGCACAAATGGTTCCACAGCAAATCTCAGAAAAAAGGACAAGATTAGAGCCTGGCCAGGCTGATGACGTGAAGGATGATGAGGAGATGGATGGGAATTGGCCAACTCATCCCTGTGTTCCCATCCCAAATGGAACAGCATTTGAGTCACCCCCAAAACGGGACTGACCTCACCCTCCTCAGCAACCACCTGGGTCAGAATTTGGGAGCTGTAAGCACAAGGATCAGCAGCCAAGCAATTCCACCCTCCCAGCTGGTCCTGCCAGGAAGGCCCTGGGGCTCACAGCCCCTGGCCACCAACACAAACAAGCCCTGATGGAATCCCTGCCCTTGCCACATCCCCAACTCCTATCCCAGCACAGCTAATGCCAAGGGAACACTCCCAGAAACACTCGGTGACACAGCAGGAGGAAAGGAGGGGAAAGAAGGACTGGTTAGAATAGAAATCTTGACCTCCTTTAGTTTTAGGTCGAGGAGTCGCTCCAGAAATAGGGACATTTGTGCACAGCCATTAATTGAGGCTCACACAGCCAAGATTGGTTTTTGGCTCATCTGGAGAGCTCCAGACATCCAAAAAAAATCAGGGATCTACCAGGGCAGGACTGAAATGCACCAGCACTTGTTCCCACAGCACATCCAGAACTTCCACAGGACAGAAATATCTGTGAACAAGGTGTCAATCATCAATTTTCCTTTTTAACCACTAGGAGTTCAAGTGATCACACTCTGTAAAGCACCTTGGGAAGAAAATGAAGTAAAAAAAACCCAAAACATATGCCAAGATCTCAAAGCATGAAGTACATTAAGGGAAAAAATTATGGATTTGGAGTGGGTAGAATTGTCTTACAAATAGGCCTTACCTAATGTTAGTTCAGGGGAGGCATAAAAATACCCACCTTGATGTGTATTTGCACTCAAAAGAGGCTCACAGCTCTCTCTGAAAATAGACACACTGCAAAAATGGATTCCCTCATACAGGAGAAGGTTTATTTCTTAAAGCATCATCTCAACACAGTGGAAGAAGTTCAAGAATATATTTATTAGGCTGGGTGAGGATGGAAAATACTTTTGTCATTCAAAATAGCTGTGTTTTAAATGGATTTTTTAAAATTGATGTTCTGGGGCCTACTCATCTCTGGAAGTGTCCAAGGCCAGGCTGGGATAGTGAAAGTTTTATCCCTGCCCATGGCAGGGGGTGGAACTGGATGGTTTTAAAGTCCCTTTCAACCCAAACCATTCTGTGATTTTATGATTTTTCCAAGCAACAAAGAAATTATTAACTGCAGGCATAACAAATATTTGAGATTGTGATTATTGAGGAGTCTATAAATGAACTACAATTGGAGTAAGACTTAAAAAGTTTGTGTAAATTTTTGCATAGATTTTTAAGAACTCAATGCAGATTCTATTTCCTACCTCATCCATTTGAGATCCTGTTATTCCCATTTTGACATCAGTCCACATAACTCATTTAGACATTACATCTCCTCCTGAAAAAGTATTTTTGGTGGTAAAACACATCCCTGGCCTTTCCTTTCAGCTACAGAGAGGCACAAACATTCACTGACTGATGGGGAAGAGCTGCAGGTGACTGAGTGATCCCAAGGGTGGATCATCAATCCAGAAAAAATCAGTGGATTGTAGCCAAAGCCCAACTGGCCACAGGACTGGGCAACCTCCAAAGGTCTCTTCCAGCCTCAAGGTTTCCATATTCCTGTGTCACAAAAATCAGCACAAAATGAGATTTCTGTCTGGATCAGTTGTTGTTGGAGTAGCTCCTCTCTTGGGTGGGATTGCACCTGAAAATCCCAACAGTAAATCCAAGGTTTCTATACATTCCTGTCACCCAGCTCATTAAAGATCTACTTTGCTTCTCAAAGTATCTTTGTGAGTCTCTTTGTCCCTCTGTCACACTTCCACCTCAGTGTTCTATTGAGGTGTATTCACAGTGAAAGATAAAAAAGGAGGCAAAGTCAGACAAAAACCATTAGAGCATTAAAAAAGTGACATTTCCTTAATATGTCTTCCTACTTCTCACCTGACAATTAAAAATGGTCCCCAAAAAGGACCATGGTGACAGTTTGGACCTGTAAGTGATGCAAATCTGCCTTCAGGACAGACAAAAGCATCTCCCAAGTGCAGCAGCAGCAGATCTTGGTTCCATGACATGATAGAGTTATCTTGCTGATAACAGAACCTTTGCAACAGCCTTAAAACACTCCCCTGCCTGCTGATGGTTGTGTGAGATGAAGCAATAAAAGCAGTGAAAGTCCCATCAGCATTTATTTCATACTTCCAGAAGTTTAGGTGCAGGAATTCCCCGAGTTTGGAAGTGTCCAAGGCCATGCTGGACAGGGCTTGGAGCCACCTGGGATAGTGGGAGGTGTCCCTGCCATGGCAGGGGGTGGAATTAAGATGATTAATGAAGTGTGACACTTCTTCTGCACAATTCCTTTGCCATTCTCTTTGCCTTGCTAGAACTTTTCTTCCTTTTCTTCAACATTTTCCCTCCTGAGATCATTGCTTTGACCCGAAATGTTTCCAGCTTCTTTCCCTGCCTCTCCCTCCTATCCCACCCTCCCTTCCCACGTTTGGGCTGTTCAGCCATGTGCAGATATTCCTCTGTTCCCTCTCAGGGATAAACTGGCAGCCAAGTGAGAACCTGCCAGAAAACACCACCAGAGAATAAAAGTGTGAAGTGTCTCTTTCCCCACAAAGGGTGCTCTGCTACCCTCACTCAGTTCAGGAGCTTGTGGGGCCACACCACAGAACAGGCACGGTTCTTACTGAGCAGGACTTTAAATCTTTTTGTTTCCAACCACTGCTAAACCACCACAGATGAAGGCAAGCACTTCTTGTTGCTTTTTTCTGTGTTTAAATTAGTGATGTGAAAGCAGCCCAATGTCGACTCTAAGAAAATCCTGTGTTAGCTGAGGAACTGTACAACCCTCTTCCTTCACAGAACTTTTTTTTTTTTTTTGCAAAGTTCATTGTTTTGCAGAGTTCTGGTCAATTTTATTTTTCAAACTCTCTGCTTGGGAACGCTCTCAGCATCCATGAGCATTTTAACAGTTCAGCTACTGAAGAGTGTCTGGAAAAGGGAGCCAGATCCCTGCACTGCTCCAATACCCAAGCACCTCAGAGGTGTACCAGCACATCCTGAAACAGCCAGGGAGCAATCAGCAACAAGCACTCGGATCTGAGAACTCTCTGTTCAATAAACCCACGCTGAAGACGAGTTCAACCTACCAGAGTTCTGCCTGAGCATCACAAATGTCAGCCCCGGGGGACTGCAGAGTTTAGAACAATCATCTTTGAGGCAATGAGCAAACCAACCTGAACTCTGCGTGACCTCCTGCTCCGCCCATTGTCCCCCTGAACGGGTTTGGAGTGACTGCCTGAGAACGTGGGGGTCCAGGGACCTCACTCTGCTTGGTCTGGAGAGGGAAAAGCTGAGAGAACTCAGGGAAAAGCTGAGAGAACTCAGGGAACAAAGGGAAATTACCTGTGGCAGCTATTGGAGAACAATCCCGTTATAAATATCCCACAGAGTTCCTCCTCTGGAGGAACTTTATTATTGTGGGGGAATTATTAAGAATGGCTGCTTCAGAAGTTATCCTACAATAAGTATTCAGCCAACTTCCCTGTACAGAAATGCCAAACACTGCTTTCCCTCCGAGCTGAATGGAACCCTAAACTTAGAAACAGCCCCACTCTCCAACCCCATTCATGGGCCAGCACACCCACAGGTCCCTCCTGCTCCTGCTCCTGCTCTTCCCTAACCCCAGAGCTGCAGGGAGGTCACAGGGCTCAGGAGGTGACATCAAACTCCTGGGTGCCATCTTTTCCCAGCCTGGAGAAAAAGTAGGCCAAGAGCAGGTTCATGAACTGTTGTGCCACTGCTGAGCCTGTCTTGGCCGGTTCCTTCCCTGGATGAGCTGCAGCAGGAGGTGGACTTTGGGCAGGACTTGTGGTCTGTGGCTTTTGTGCAATCAGAGGACACCAGCTCCCTTTCCTGGAGAAAAACTGGAGCTCAGACCTGTCACAGGGAAAGACTGTGAGAAATATCTTCAAAACAAAAAAGCCACTTCAAAAATCTGGTACCAGAAGGACTGAACGCCACTGCTCATTGTAATTCTCCCACTACAAGAGAAAGAAGTTTCTACAACTCATTTGATCCACTGGCAACACAGTATATAAATCTGTGTTTCATTAACTTATAAATATGAGTTTGAGTACACTCCGGAGAATCTTAGAACTGAGAAAATGTTGTGAAAGTGAAACCACTTTTTTTTTTTAAATAAATTAAGCCCAAGATTGCCAAAATTCTCAGCTAAAGCCTACAGGAAACACAAGCACTCTCAACTGTCAAAGTCCAAATTAAGCTCTGTGAGACCTCTGCTTTTCCACTTCTGCCCTGGAGAAGCACCTGCTTGAAAGCACAGCTAAAAACCACCTGGAATTCCACAAGGAAACAGGGACAGGCCTACAAAGGACTGAAAACCCACTAAAATGAAGAGAACTGTGCCCAGAAATTAGGAAAGCCCAGAATCCCTCCCCAGCTTTAATTCTGTGCCTCCATGTCAATAAGTTATGATTCTGTTTAGCTCCATGAATGCCTTGTTTGTTTTAGGGGGCAGAATGGAAGCAGTGCTCGCTGAATAGGTGGCCATACAATAGATCTTTTTATTTTCATTGTGTTTAACATAATATCCCTTGCCACTCTTCAGACTGTGCTCCAAATAAAATTATTCCTGGCTGCTTATATATTCTATAGAGTGCTCATTGTTTTTGCATCCTCGGAATTCACAAACAATCATTTCCTTCTGCAGAATTCTGGATTTTCTCCTGTTCTGCAGAAAAACAGCCAGACATGGGATAAACACAAAAAGGCTTCATAATTTAAATTTTTGGACATTCAGGACTTTGCAAAGACAAGGGACACATCCTAGCAGGTAAATCTCTGTTTTACAGAGCTCCACAGAGGAGCAGCTTTACAGGTTTGGTAAAAAAATCTCCTTTTTGATGCACTGCCCTCGTGTGATCCTCCAAGAGAGGATATCCCAGGATTTAGGGAGGAAACAACTGTACACACACCAAGAGAGCTCTTGGTGAAGGTTCTCCCCTTTTCTAGCACACTTCAAGTTCTTCCCAAGTTTTCCTGGACCCTGGAACTCTGTCCAGCTCCTCAGCAGCACTGGTCCAACTCAAGTACTTTGGCTGCTGATTCACCCCAATGTGTATTTATTTATTTAATGACAATTGAGTGAGTGAAACGATCTCAGTCAATACTTTATTATAGAATATTTAATAACCTGTATTTCAGGAAGAGACCTAACTTTTATTTTAAAACTGACAAATAAGAATTAGCCAAATCCTCCTTTTCCAGAGGTCACTGATGCTGGTGAAAATGTGCCAAGGTTGAGGTTCTGAGGCGTCTTTTTTTTTCTCCCCCTACAAATGCATGTGCAATTTATGATCTTATGCAATTATTTTAAGGTTTATAATTTTTCTAATTGAATGAAAAGCCTGCCATTAAACAGAGGGAATATAAAGCAGAGGAGGAAATGGAGATAAACTTTTTTTATGATCATGGTGAAAGTTCAAAGACTCACATGAACAATAATGTTGGAAAATACCTCCAATATCATCAAGCCCAACCTTTGACCAATTGTGCACAACAGCTCTTAAAGCAGAAATAAAGACTGAAGTGTGAATATTATTTTAAACACACGTTTTCCAATAATCACTTAACTCCAACTCCTCTGCATCTTTAATCCTGCTCAAGACCCACACCTGCTCCTCAGTTCTGAGTGAAAACCACAAATACAAACAAAAAATTCTGTCAAATTCAGTAAATAAGGAGAAAAATCTTTTATAAACCATGGTAATCTCCTAATACAGCAGAAATTTAGTGACACTAACTTTAAATTGACATGATTTTATCCCTTAAACATGCCATAAAAGAACCTCTAAACTGACTCTTCAGAAGGCTTCAAGCAAACTCCAGGTACACACAATTTTTATTAAATCTAAGGGTTTGGTTCTAGAAATCACTACGTTTCTCTATGAAAACGTTGGCTTTATCCAAGAGAAACTAAATTTCCCTCTGCTGAACCTGAAGTTTTCTGAAGGGTTTAGAAAACAGTAAAAAAAATTAAATTCCACCACAGTAAAAATCAGATTTGACCAAAAAATCTGCTGGTGACAGGAATTCCCACCATTACTAGCAAATGCCAGGTGGCATCAAACCACAGATACAGATTAATACTTATGCTAAAGGGGGAAAAAAGGAAAAAATAGCACGGAATGTAGCTGGATTTACTCAGTTAAACAATTCATTATCCTTACAGTCAGTTTTAGTGAGCTGGAAGGAGAGAATTCGAGCAGTTGTGGAAAGAAAAGACAGGAATTGGACACTGAGGAAGAGGAGGGAGGGAGTGGGGAACAGGACTGAAGAAGGTAAAGTGATCCATGACTGAACAGGAGAAAAAGCTGCTTGGGAAAGCAGGGAAAGGAAAAAAAAAAGGACAGATACAGATGCAGATTTAAGCAGCAGAATGTATTTTAAGCTCAGATTCCCCAATATTCTTAGACAGGAATGATATTTAGGACAGAAAAAAATCAGGACTCAACTTAGAGCTGAGGAGGGGCTCGGTTTTTGGTGTGGAGTTTTTTTAATCGGGTGGGATGTGAATATACCATTTCTGAAAGGTGAGTGTTTGTGTTCCATAAATAGATTATTCTTAAGAATAACCACATTCATATCCTGATCTCGGACAGCGAGAAGGGGCGAGGTGAGTGTATCAGCGTTCTGCTTTCTGCGGGAAGCTGGCTACTTTAAGGCATTTTATTAAAAAAAAAAAATTAAAAACCCACAAAAAATAGGAAAAATGGGGGGAAACCGGGGGGAAACAGCAGTTAGACGAAGCGGCGGGTGGCCCGGGCCCGGCCGCGCTCGGGGCCCGGAGCAGCCCGGTGTGAGGGCGGCTCGCAGCGCGCAGGCCCC
>WBNO01007734.1:13562-55641 GCA_013400575.1 Peucedramus taeniatus
CCCGGGCCGCGCCGCGCCATTGGCCCGCAGCGGCGCGGCGCGGACCAATGGCGGCGCGCTATGCAAATGCGGGCGCGCAGTTGCCAGGGCAGAGCTGGCGCGCGGCGGCCAATGGGCGCGGGCTCCATAAACAAGGAGCGCGATTGAGCTTTGTCACATTCGCCGGGCGCTGTTAACACTTTCCAGTTTAGGGCGAAATTAGCTCCATCTCCCGAGGATCAGGCTCATGTTCTACATTTCACCCCCACAGCAAGGGCAGGGCGGCGCAGCCATGATACACGGGATTTACGGATAAGCGCGCCCGCGTTAGGATTTCGCCTTGCCCGGCTCCGGGACGCCTTCTCCAGGGCTGGGATGCGAAAGATCCCCCAACACTGCCGGGTGGGAGCGAGCCCGGCTGGAATTCTTGCCGGGGCTTTAAAAAGCTCTAAAGTTCCCCGTCGCTGCCTTCCTTAGGCAGGTCACCTCCTAAAATTACTGTGTCAGGCTACTCCTGTCCTTCCCTTTTTCCTTCCCTTTTGAATTTATGTTTCATTGCTTTGGGTTTAACCCTAAAGACACAACATCCTTTATTATTATAATTGTAATTATAATTCACCCCCCTCCCCCGACAGATTTTAAGCAAATGAAATTTCAGCTCGTTCCACTGCCGCTAACGACTGAACATGAGCGAAGCTGAAGCATCCTACGAGAAATAAGCAGATTTTTTTTTTCTTTTAAAGAAAAAAAAAAAAAATTGACAGCATATTGGTGTCTGTGTGCCTGTGACGGCGTGAATCCATCACTGACCAGCACCGCTCGCAGGGCTGCTGGGGAGATCCCCTTCCCACGCGCAGGGGGGATGCGGATGTGGAAAACCGGCGGCTGGAAATGCAAAGAGTGACAGACAGACTTACTCTGGAAGCCCCCGGCTGTCCCTGCAGCAGCAGCAGCAGAAGCAGCAGCAGCAGCACTGTCCCCTCTCTGTGTCTCTCTCTACGCCGTGGCGGCCGCAGCGATGCCGGGCATGTTTTACTGCACTTTGCCGAGCCCGGCAGCGATGTGCCAGCGCCGCTGCGAGTCACTCACCTGCCGAGGGGGTGGGGGGTGCTTCCTGTTCTCCGGGGCTCCGCCAAGGTGCCACCGGACAGGGGACAAGGTGCCAGCGCACCGGGGACAGGGCACGGAGCCCCCGGAGCCGCCGGGGCGGGCTCGCTGCCCTGGCACAGCGGGGACAGCACCCGCGCCCGGCCGCGCAGCGGGGCTCGGGAGCGCGGGGCACGGGCAGAGCCATCCCTGCTTCCAGGGGGCCCTGGCGCGGCCCAACTTTACAGAGCTGCGGCGGGGAATGGGGTTTTACCAAGCGCACGAAATGTCAGTTCCAACAGAACTTCAAAGTTCTACCGGTTCCCTCATTCAACAACTTCATTTTGGAGATTTTAGCAGTAGTGAAACTACTGAAATCTCTCCTTCCATGCCCTGGAACACCAGCAACTCCCTCAGTGAAGCTCCTGAAATCTCCCCCTATATGCCCTAAAACAGCAGCAACTCCCTCAGTGAAGCTCCTGAAATCTCCCCCTATATGCCCTAAAACAGCAGCAACTCCCTCAGTGAAGCTCCTGAAATCTCTCCCTCATTCAACAACTTCATTTTGGAGATTTTAGCAGTAGTGAAGCTACTGAAATATCTCCTTCAATGCTCTGAAACACGAGCAGTTACCTCAGTGAACCTCCTGAAATCTCTCCTTCCGTGCCCTAAAACGCCAGCAACTCCCTCAGTGAAGCTGCTGAAATCTCTCCCTCATTCAACAACTTCATTTTGGACATTTTAGTAGTAGTGAAACTACCAAAGTATCTCCTTCCATGCCCTAAAACACCAGCAACTCCCTCAGTGAAGCTCCTGAAATCTCTCCTTCAATAAACAACTTCGTTTTGGACATTTTAGGAGTACTAAAACTACTGAAATATCTCCGTCAACGCCCCGAAACACCAGCAGCTCCCTCAGTGAAGCTGCTGAAATCTCTCCCTATGTGCCCCAAAACACCAGCAACTCCCTCAGTGTGTGTGCACTTCACACCCCAAAAATCAGAGCTGCCCATTCTTTACCTCCTGGCAGCTTTGGGAACCCATTTATTGCATTTATTCCGTGCTCATCTCGCAGCCCCTGCAGCAGCAGCGTTACCTGACCGGGGGCTTACAAGATTTCCCGAGCAATCCGGGCTGGGCCGGGACTTTGCAGCACTAATCCCTGTGCTGGGCTGCTCCGCTGGCCTTGCAGGGAAATACTTTTATCAGCACTTCACCGAGAGTTCCTCGTGCTGGTGCAGCGCCTCCTCCTTCCCCCACCTCCAAAGAACATTACTCACAATTTGCAGTTTGCAGCGCAAAACTAATTAGAGATGGAATAAATTACCTGCTACATGGCAGCACGTCAAACCGCACGAGAGGTGAAAAACACCCAATATTTTATCCCAAATCAATACCCAGCCTGATGGCTCAGGCATTTCCAGCTGACCATAAAATTAGCATTAATATCGGTATCATTTTTAAGGCTCTTTTGTACAAACAGATATATATTTTTTAAAAAAAATTTAAAAAGAAATCTTTTCCTACGCATCAAACCCATCAAGGGAAATTACTTGAATTATTCTATTTCCCATTTGTAGTTACTGAGGCACAAGATATATTTAAACAGTTGGTAGAGAAAAAATGGGAAGCATCTCCCATATCAATGTACAACCAGCATGCCAAACCATGAATGTAAGCGCTAAACAAGGGATGAATACATCATGTGCAAGAGTCTCACATGATATAAATTATTCAATACCTGACCAAAGAGAACAGCTTTCAGGAGAGAGGGGGAGGATCTCAAAGTACTTTTGTAGTTTGAATACAGGCAGGGTTAGGGATTGATGCAGAATCTTTTTAACTCGCTTAAATAATCCCGTGTATTTTCCAACTATTTCACTGGGTGACATCCACCCAGCTCTGGTGTCTACCATAAATAAAGGTGGATTTCATCTAACACAGTGATGACAATTTTAAAATAAAACCAACTGTAAAAATAAAGTAACTTGGCACGTGGGCAAGTGTGTATTTTGAGAATTTGGGCTGTCCCCTCCTTCCACTTGCAGGATTTGCACAGTGCTATTGATATTAAAAGTCTTCTTTCTTTTACTAATCCCAGACTGGCTGTAGAGTTTGGGATTTTTGGGATTGGATTTGAGATTGCTGTTAACCTATCACACACCTTTAAGGACCAACACACAGCCAGAGGCTTTTTAAGTGAAAAACTGAACTACAAAAAAATATCCATCATTATAAATTCCACTTTGATTATGGGGAAGCTGCTGGTGGGATGATTCCAGGGAATTCCCTCACTGGCTGATTTCATGGATGATTTTGAACTAATTCATGTCACTCCAAGAGAAATTTACAGCACTTAAATTTTAGCTACAGAGCAGTTCTGTTGCATTTGAAGACAGTGCACTACTTTGATACTCTGTATTAATAACACAAATTCTGACAGAGTTCCTAAAAAGCAGAATATTTTGTATTAATAACACAAATTCTGATGGAGTTCCTAAAAACCAGAATATTTTGTATTAATAACACAAATTCTGATGGAGTTCCTAAAAAACAGAATACTTTAAAACTCTTAGGCACGCTGTCCTTATTAATCCATATCACAGTTCATAAAATAATAACATTCCAGGTTTTTTCCTCACTCCAAAGTTGCCTGGAAGTACCAGAACTATTCCATAAAATCCTCACAGGTTGTGAACTGCACCTAAACCATTTTTGTGCTGCTTTCTCAGTGATTTGTAACTGATATTCTGACACCTGCATTTTACAGCAGGAATCTGACGCCAGTCCTGACAAACTCCACTCAGAGTTCCCAAGTCACTAAACAATAAATCACTCCCCAGTAAAAAGTGTCAATAATTCCATATCCAGCTTAGTGCTCATTACAGAAAATAAAAAATAAATCAGATCTAAATCCAGGCAAGGGGGTTGACAAGTCCAGTCAAACCTCCCAATTCCAAAGCACTCATTTGAAAGCCCAATTTCCTGCCTTTGTAATAATTCCTGTATTTAGTACACACACTTTAAAGTTTAAGCAATTACTTCTTTTGATTTGTCTCACCTTGAAGTAGCAGCTTTTAAAGAGAAAAAAACCTTAAGTGTGGTTGGATCTGTACTTCCAGCTGGAAACCACCAAAAC
Source organism: Peucedramus taeniatus (assembly GCA_013400575.1). Taxonomy (NCBI): domain Eukaryota; kingdom Metazoa; phylum Chordata; class Aves; order Passeriformes; family Fringillidae; genus Peucedramus; species Peucedramus taeniatus. The sequence continues at coordinate 17,766 of WBNO01007734.1, forward strand.
CTGGGGCTGCCAAACTTCACAAATCCAAACAATAGGACCCCAAAGTGGGGCTCACTGTGAACTGTATTGATTTCTCTCAAGTAACACAAATTTTAACCCAGAAAAATTTAAAACACAACAACAAAAACCATCCACAAAACAAACAAAAATAGTAATAGTTTAGGGTAACACTGTGATTTAAGGAAATTATTTTTGAAGTATAACTTGCATTTTTCCTTCTAAAGCTTTACTGTTTCTAGCATAAACTAAAGAGTAGGTCTTAAAGCTATGAAAATTAGGGTTTTGCTCACACTAATAATAATGATGAGAGCAACACTACCCAAGTATCAGAGTTGGTTTGGGTTAGAAGGGATCTCAAAAATCACCCAGTGCCACCCCTGCCATGGCAGGGACACCTTCCACTGTCCCAGGCTGCTCCAGCCCCAGTGTCCAACCTGGCCTTGGGCACTGCCAGGGATCCAGGGGCAGCCCCAGCTGCTCTGGCAATTCCATCCCAGCCCCTGCCAGGGAACAATTCCTCATTCCCAAGATCCCACCTAACCCTGCTTTCCTTCAGCTGATCTGCTTCCATAAATCTGATTCCCAGTTACAAAAACTCCCATTTGCAATGACTGAGCTCCTCCTTTCCAAAAAGTGCCACCTGTCCCCTGCAGGGACATCATGGAAGATGCACAAACCAAAGACACCCTGCTCTGGCTGGAACATCTGAGCCTCTCCTTCCATCAGTCTCAGGTTTTTCTGGAATGTCAATTCCCAGAACAAGCTCCTGAGAGCTGCCTGTCACCTGCACCTGCAGCATCCATGTGGGCCACCAAAACAAGCAGGTGACTTCTGAGGGGTGCAGGAGGGAAGGAATCATTCCAGCACTTCCTGAAGGATCTAAAAGCTACACCAAGGAAAAGCTGACTGGATCATTTGCCATGGTTTGGTGTTGGGTTTGGGTTTCCTCACTTCCAGAGAGGTGCAGAGGAAGCATTCCACCTGAGGAAAGAGACTTGGATATTCCCAAGGAAAGGGGATGATGGAATATTTACAGGATCTGAACACCAAACACAGAAGGAGTTCTTCAAGGTTCAGCCAACAATTATGTTCTGGGAAAAGATCACCCCAAGTCCTGTTCACAGCAGAAATGTTAATGATGTTCTAACCCCTAAAGGCTTTGAATTCAAACAAAGCTGCCCTGGTCTGGTCAGGGAATGTTCCCAGTTCCTGAGGATGCTGTGAAACCACATTTACAGGCACCAGACACGACTGTCCTGCAATGCAAAGGAACCACGACCTCCTCCAAAGCCATGTCACCAAGGCTGAAGTCACTGCAAGTCAAGAAAAGCGAAATAATAACACACAAACTCTTTATTTAAAAGTTTAGGTATCAATGAGCTTCAAAGCTTCAACACTGAGGTTTTCAAAGTGTTCTCAGGGAACAGAACACCCAGCTCCATGCATGGCACAGGCAGGACTCTGCAGACTCACACGTGAGGATGAGTCCTGGAACAGCCTGACTCTTCCCTGGCAGGCAGATGCTGAAAGAAGAGGGAAGAAGTTGGAAGTGCCCTCCTGCCATGAGTGAAAACTCACTGGAGGGCTGTGCCAGGCTGTGGTGAGAAGAGATGACTGAGAAGGGGTGCAAAGAAATATCACCCCAAGGAAATATCACCCCAAGGAAATATCACCCCAAGGAAATGCCACCCCAAAGAAATGCCACTCCAAAGAAATGTTACCCCAAAGAAATGCCCCCCCCAAAGAAATGCCACCCCAAAGAAATGTCACCCCAAAGAAATGCCACCCTAAAGAAATGTTACCCTAAAGATATGCCCCCTCAAAGAAATGTCACCCCCAGGAAGACATCACCAAGGGCAGTTATCAAACAGTCCTCAAGGTAATGGGACTTGAGGGTGCCCAGAGCAGCTGTGGCTGCCCCTGGATCCCTGGCAGTGCCCAAGGCCAGGTTGGACACTGGGGCTTGGAGCAGCCTGGGACAGTGGAAGGTGTCCCTGCCATGGCAGCAGTGGGACAGGATGAGCTTTAAGGTCCCTTCTAACCCAAACCATTCTGGGATTCCATGAATTTGGAGGAGAAAGCATAAAACAAGCCCAGGATCTGCCTCCTCTAAGATGTTTGTAGAAGACAACAAGAGCCACATAACTGATTGCTCTGATCACTCCCATGGAGCCCAACTTCTTACCAAGTCCATCCAAGAGTGTAAAAGTCTTACCAGAAAGAAAGAGCAGTATTGTTTCTGGTGCTCCAAAAGCACTGCAGAAAGCAGGGCCTTGGTGCAGGAGGAGCAAGAGAAGCCCAAAGCACCTGCTCCTGTTCTGCAGCACCAGTTGTTCTGCCAAGCAGTGGCGACACTCGAGGCTGTGCTCTGCCAAAGCATCTGGGTTGAAAGCACCACGGTGTTGTTCTCTGGCCCTGCTGGCCAAGCGAGCACAGAACTGCTTCCAAATGTCACTCAAGCTCACACAGCTCCTCAAGACTTCCTTGGGAATTGTGGGCTTGCTGTGATTGCTTAGCAGCTCCAGAGAGCCCGACTGTGTCTGAGCAGAAGGTGCCAGAGAGGGCTTCCCCCTTCTTTTTCTGCCCCACAGAAGGGTAAGGGGAGACTTCCCAACATCTCTGCAAACAAAAGGGACTGGACAGAGGTGGAAAATGGTCTTTGCCAACATTTGTGACAGGAAAGCATGGCAGACCCTTCAGAGGTCATGGCATTGACCACCTTTAGCCAACACTCCAATGTTTCAGAACATCATCAAGGATGAAATGATTTTGCCAGGGGAGGTCCTGATTGGGTATCAGGAAAAACTTTCCATGCAAGAGTGGTCAAGCATTGCACTGAGCTGCCCAGGGAGGTGGTGGAGTATCTGGAAGTGTTCAGGAGGAGTCTGGATGTGGCCCTTGGGGACAGAGTTTGGGGTGATGCTGGTGCTGCTGGGTGATGGCAGGACTGAATGATCTTGAACACCAACCCTTAACAACCCCTTCAGTGAAGAAATTCCTCCTGGTGTCCAACCTGAGCCTCTCCTGGCACAGCTTGAGGCCTTCTCCTCTTGTCCTGTCCCTGTTCCCTGCAAGCAGAGCCTCCTGTTCCCCGGGAAGCTCAGACATCACAGTAATTTTGTGTTCCCAGCTCACAGGATTTCATTCCTGAGGGCCAGAAGCACATCAGGCACAGAGTCACACCTGGAATTTCCTGGGCTTGTCCCTTCCCTTGTAACTGTGCTGAGGATCCCAGAAAGGGCTGGAGAAAAGACTCCCTTGTCTCTCCAAAGCTGAGCACAGCAATGCTTCTCCATGGAGCATCTTGTCCAGATGCTTCCAAACACCTCCTGAGGCATTTCTTGTTCTCCAAAACTGATCAGCTCCTATCTTTGAATGAGGAAAGCCAGGCCTCAGAGGCACTCAGAGGTGCCATTAATCCAAAGGTGCAGTACCTGTCTAATTACCTGTCTTTGATGAAATCCCAACGACTCATTAGGAGCTGATGTTGAAAGGAGCCCAAATTGCTTTGTTTAAGGAGCTGCTACCCAGACCTGCTCAGAAGACACCGATTCACTTTTCTCTAAATTGATCAAAAGGCTCGTCCAGGAGGGAGATTAACCATCTTCCTAATGGGTTAGGGCAGCTTCTTGGGAAGCCAGAGCTAATCTGTTATGGAGGATAATGTGGATTTTTGATGGCCAAAAAATACTGCTAATAAACTGGGATCCATGGGAGAAAGTGTGAAAAAGTCAAGCGATAAAATACTGTAACCAAACTGTAAATACTGAGCAAAGGGTATTTGTAGGGAAGGAATTGGTCCCTGTGAGGATGGGGTTGTCCAGAGAAGCTGTGGATGTCCCATCCCTGGAATACCCAAGGCCAGGCTGGACAAGGCTTGGAGTAACCTGGGACAGTGGAAGGTGTGGGGTGGGAATGGGATGAGTTTTAAGGTCCCTTCCAACCCCATTCATTCCGGGTTTCTATGAAGGCAAGAATTCCCTTCTCCTCTACCAACCCCTTCCCAGAAAAAAAGGTGAAGCAGATTTTTCATTCCTGCTGTACAGGCTATAATTAATGGAATTACAGGCCACAAATGATTCCTCAGGTGTCTGAATATCCACTGAGTGTTTACTCAAATACCTGCAGCCAGAGTGAAAGATTCCAAGTGAAAAGACGTCACTACGGATCTGGAAGTGTTTTGAACCCAAATCCCTGCTCCAGACGAAGTTAGCTCCCAAATTCTATTTAAGGAAACTGCCTTCTATTGAAGAAGTGGAGTATTCAGCTGGCTCCGTTTTGGTGGCACTTTTTCTGAGCAGAGAAGTGTCAGAATTTTTGCATTTGGATGGCAGCCTATAGAGCCTGGATTTCTCCCAAGAAAAGATGAAGTTGTGCTTCTTGCCTTCCCCTGGAGCTCCACATGCCTCCAGACATAAAAGAAAACACCAAACAAAGAAAAAACACAACAACTACTTCTTGCCTTTCTCAGGATCCAAACAGTCGTTGCCTGGGGCCTTTTGCTACCAGAATCTTTGTTGGAAAACAAAGCTGAACACAGAATTTAAGCTGAAGGTGCAGAATCCTAACTCGAAAACTGACCCATTGATTTGGGTGTGAAACAGCCTCTTTTTTCTGAGGAAAATCTCTTTTCTTCACAAGAGAAGTCATGGAGACTCCTGAAGTCCATGAAGTCAGCCCAAGCCAGAGGACAAGAACAACTTTACAGATAAAATTTCTCAGAAGATGGAAGAAAAGCTGAACTTTCGAAGGAAAGCAACACAAAATTCTCTCAGGCTTTGTAAGGGAGAAAGAAGCAAAGGAATATTCCTGCAGCTGCAGGTCAGGAAAAAGAAGTTATATTTCTATATATATATTTATATATTATGTATATATAACAAAAGATAGAACAACCCTGGGGTTTTTTGCTTTGACAAGAGGGGGAAAAAAGCAATTTTCTCCTGAGACATGAGAAGTCCAAAGAGAAAGGAAAAAGGATTTAAGGACAACAGTGGAATTAATAGGTGAGGAAGATGGAAGCAGCAGCTGAGTACCCCTGGATCCAGCACATCCCAGGAATCCTCCCCAGCAGGACAGGGAAGCAGCAGAGATGAGAGCTGCTCCATGGGATCAGCTCAGAGGCTGGGAATGCTCTGGGTACTGACAGGGAAACAGCTCCTTTAGTCTGGGAGTTGGTGCTCTGAAATCTCCTCTGCCCACATCTGCTCCTGAGCTCTCTGCTGGCAGTTTACACATCGAGTCTCTTCCTTGAGACAGCCTCCTTCCAACCAGTGAAAATGGCAAAGCAGGAGAGGCTCAGCTGTGAACTGAATTTTGTAAAATCCTGGGATGGGAAGAAAGGAAAACACGTCAACAGCATCGGCCAATGACTGCTCTGCTGAACTCCACATTTTGGGCTGTGACCCTTTTTCTTTGCAAGATTTAAAAGAGGGTCATGCTCTTACCAAACACTGCCCAGGGATATTAAAGGTGAGGAATAATCAGTTGATTCTGAGGCTCACCAGTGACAAAACACAAGATCATCACAAACTGGTCTAAATTAAAGCACACAAGACTGATTTGTATTTTTTTTTTACAGTTATTTATTACATTTATCTTAATGCTGGGATCACAGTTTTCCTTTAACCTCTCAGCTTGCCCAGAGCAGCTGTGGCTGCCCCTGGATCCCTGGCAGTGCCCAAGGCCAGGTTGGACACTGGGGCTGGAGCAGCCTGGGACAGTGGAAGGTGTCCCTGCCATGGCAGGGCTGGCACTGGATGATCTTTAAGTTCCTTCCACCCCAACCCATTCTGGGATTCCATGACCTCAAGAAGCCAATTTTGAAACATTGAATTTTGGAGAAAACTCCAGAGATGTGAACAATTAAGCCTAAAAAGAAACACTGCCTTATTTACATCCCTTTCTAAGCACCAGAAATAACCTTTAAACTCCACACCATGGATCCATCACTGCACTCAGGGAAGTCTCCAAGAATTACTCAGCATTGTGAAATGATCACTGTAAAATTATTTTACAGCTGGAAGTTTTAGAAAGGTCTAACTTAAGAAACAAGAATAAATCAATTAGCAGATTGCTGCTTTTTTTTACAGAGTCTTTAAGGACCTAACACTGAGCCCACCATGAACATCTGGAACTCACCTCAAGTGAGGCTGTAAATGGAATTACAATGGGCATCTGCTGCCTTTCAGATAATCTGCTAAACTTCACTAAATGAAATATTTCAAAGGGCCCAATTCCCACTTTTATTCCAAACTAGCACAAAGCCTCTGCATTACTGGAAGTACAAAACTTGGTAAATATATTTGGTGGGGTGTTTTAATTGATTTTATATTTTATAAGCTAATGTAATGTAGTTAAGCCATTATTCCATACCTACATGAAGATAAAACCAGTTTTATATTCAACTCAACTCGTGGAGAAGGATCTGAGCTACTGAGAGGCATGAACAGCAAGTCAGAACTCACATTAACATGGCAGGTGAAATCATTGGTACTTTTACCAATATATAAAATCTTGGAGAAGCAGTTCATTCCTTTTAGGCATCTTCAGGACCTTGGAGGAGCATGAAGATGTCAGTCCTATTACAGCCAAGCTGAAAAACCATGTCTGGATCTCCAGTATTGCCAAAATTGTTCTGGAGTGGCAAGGCAGTCCTGAGGAACTGTGGACTTTAATCACAGTATTAAATATTTTCTCTATTTAAAGGCTTCACTGCCTGCAAAACCAGGTAAAAATGAAACCAACTTCATCCACCTTTACAGACATCATCCTTCTGTTTATTTCCTGGCACATCTGCTGATCCCTCTCCATCACATCTGAGGGAGCACCAACAAGTGGCAAGGTCACCCCAAAATACTGAGCTCTAACAGGCAAGATGCTCAAATGTTAAAATTTTCTGTGATTTTAGTAAAGAAAAAGCAAAGTGTTGGATGGTTTAGCAAACTTGAGGTTGGATTCTCTGTTCACAAAGTGGATTCAATGAGATGAAGTTAAGAGTATGCACAAAAGGAAACCAGTCAGAAGATCCAGAATTAACCAGTAAAGGAAGAACTTCCTACTCTGCTCTCTGCCTGTATCCCCATTTTTTTTAAGGGATTTACAATAACCAATTTATTAGGAAAATGCCAGCACCAACAGATTCCCACAGGGAAGGAGGAAATCAAGAACAAATCTCTTTTCTCAGCCTGGAACAAAACTGCTGTCACCTGTTCCACCAGTCCAGCAAAGATGTTCAACAGCTGGCTCTGTGTGCAATGAACTCAAATCCAGGTCCCCAAAGATATTTTGGGATTGAACTCAGCCAGAAGTCACCAGGGGTGAGGTGTGAGTGTCAGGGAGTGCTGAGCCTCAGGAACCAGGCTCTTCCCTTGGGCTGATGCATCCATGCTGGGCTGGGTATTCCCTGCTCCTCCCAGGACAACTGCAAGGTCAGAACCTCAAATCTGATGTGTCACTGCTGAAACAAATTCTGTTTCTTGCTCTCTAATCTAATCTCTGTCCTTAAGAGCTTATCAACAAATGTGGTTTTGAGACTGTGGCGTCACAATGGAAATCTGAGAGTGAAACATTCCCACTTTTACATTTTCCAAGCTAAATTGTGCTCCTAAATCCAGCAGGGTTTAACCAGAGCCACTCAGATGATGCCTGAGCTGCACCCAGTGACAGCAGAGAAATGACAAATGTGTCCTGGAGCTGCCTGATGGAAACATCCAAACATGGGTAGCTGATGGCACATTGAGACATGGAAACTCTGGTAAAACCTGGTGAGAGGAGCTTCCTCCCCTGTGTGTAACCAGGAAAAATACTCTGTCATCAAGCTGAGCTCATCCTGGGTTGCTCTGGAAAGCTGGGAATCCACCAGCCTGATCCCAGTTAGGAATCAAGCAAACACATCTGGGCACCCCTGCCTGCCAGAGGGTTTGATAGAAACATCAAAAACCACAGAGCACAAGATGAACTGAACAGAACAGGAAGCACCAGCCTGACTAGAAAAAGAGAAATACAAACCTTACAAGTGAGAATGTCCAATTTCAGCAAGATTTAGGAGCAATATTTGCCCAGTTCTTGCCTCCACTTGCCTGATGAAGTATTATAAATGGAATCCTTAGCAAGAACTGCCCAGGCCTGGCTGTTAAGAGAGCCATCCTATGGTGCCTGTCTGGATTTCAAAACCTAACCCCAAAGGAGCAGAATTTTAGGGATGGGGGGAGAGGTTGTTTCCACCTGGCTCCATGGTTTATGAAGGATGCCTCCTACAAACATCTGCTGCCCTGCTTATGGATTCAACACAGAATATGCTCAGGAACTGAACTGGTACCATCTGAAGTCAAGCTTGTCCAATGATGAGGAATTTTGGGTGTTGTGTCTCCAGAAAAGGTGCTCAGGCCTTGGCAGGGGCTGCCCAGGGAGCTCTGCAGTGCCCATCCCTGCAGGTGGCAGCTGGAGGTGGCACTGAGAGCTCTGGGCTGGGGACAAGGTGGGCATGGGGCACAGCTGGGACTGCCTGGGCTGGGAGGGCTTTGCCAGCCCCAGGGATTCCATGAAATCCCCATGGAATATTCCATGGAATACCCATGGAGTGCTGCCCCAGCAGCACCAGTTTCAGGTGTGGTCCTTGGAAAGCTGCAGAAGCTCCTGAACTGAGCTTCCCAAGCCCATGGGAAGAACTCCCTGTGGATCTGAACCAAGAGCACTTCCCTGGAGCTGAGATGCCCCACACCATCCCCCCCTCACTCCAAACTTCACTCCAAACCCTCCCAACCCAGCCCAGCAGGACCAGCCCAGGAACATTTGCTGCCAAAAGCAGCACACACAGGACACAATGGGATGGACAAGACAGGGCCACTCCCAGCAGCCCTGAGCCAGTCAATCCCTGGGACAAGGCACAATTCTGAGACCCCATGGGCAGCTCCAGACTCAGTGTCACCACCCCACTACAGCCTTGCCCAAGAGAACCCTTCCTTTTTGTTCCCACCCTGAACACTGAGTTTAAATGCTGCAGAAAAACCTCTGTATTTGCAGTGTTATGTTCATTATAGACCTCAGGCATTCTCAGTGTACTGACCAATCATTCAGGAAATGGGAAATAATTTTAAATAGTTATTATTGCAATTTTGGATCTGAATTTTAATTTGGTTTTGTTCAAAATCAATTTTTTTCTTTGCTCTTAGAAGTCAGCAACAGAAATAAATTTCAGTCTTGCAATAAAAAAAAAATCTCCTCACAATTTAAGACTTCATTGAAAGTTACCTCAACAGGTTTTTAAAGAGGGTCACATGTACTGGGAGGCAAAAAGATTAGAAATTACTTTTCCAGAATTTTAGAACTATATATAAGAACAGCAGCACCTAAAGATTTTCTGGTTTGTTCTGAATAAGGAAAGCAGCATCCTCCACCAGGCTGTAATACCAAACTGCTGGAACAGGATTTTTGTTTTTTCTTAGATGGGGGTTGAGGCTGAAAACTTCAATTTTCAATATCACAGGTACTGAGCCATTCTGGAGGAGGGAAAAAAAAAACCCTTTTCTTTTAAATAGGCAACTTCTTAAATATGGATGCATGAATCTAACTTTAGCTGTCCNTTTCCCAGGGATATCCAAGCCCTCATCAGCTGCTTGTTTCAAACTTCCCTCCTCATGAGCAGCTCTGTCTCAGACATGATTTTGGTGGGATCTTCTGGGTTGATGTGCTCAGCCAGGACCTGAACATCCACACAAACTCCCTGGGAGGACCCAGCTGGACAGAATCCAACTGGAACCAGAACCAGACCAGTGGAAGCCACTTGTGCCCAGCAGGGAATCAGCACCTGGACCTGTTCTGCTCTTCCCAAGCCTGCTTTTCTGCCACCAACTGGACCCTCCAGGAGTGCAGCCACCTCAGTGGTCACCTGGCCACCTCAGGGCCAGCACCTCCACTGGCACAGGAACAGCCAGGGAGGGATAATTTGGTGCCTCCCAGGAATTTCCTGGATTTTCCTGGTAAATCTCCCAGTGGCTGTGGCTGAGGCAGTGCAGGTAGCACAGGTGAGCTCCAAACACCATGGACACAATTTGCTCTGGCTGCACAACAACAGAGGGGTTTTCTGCTTTGGTTTGTGGGGTTTTTTTTTTACTACTCACATATTAAAACATCTTTTAAAATAACTACAGGCTCAATGAAATCAGCAACTAAAATGTGAATAGGAGATGTGAGAGCCATGGCCCAAATCTCCACTTCCATTGTATTCCTCCATAAAATAAACACCTGGACACTTGCAGGCCCTAAACTCAGCCCAGTCCAGGAACTTCCCAGAAATCCTCCCTCTGGATTTGTTGTATTTTAATAAGGAATACAGCTGGGGGAGGACAGGTATCAGTGTGAGAATTGACTATTTAACTGCTCTTGCAGTATCCTTATTGTAAAGTACTGGATTGGCTTTTTCTCTTTTCCAAAAATGACCATTTTTTATAAAGTTAAGAGCAATATCAGCAACTCCAATGTCTTATCAAACTTTACACAATTATCACATTTCTTTGGTTCTCAATATCTCTGGTGCATCCAAGATAATTGATGAGAATAATTTGCTGTAACCATTATGTTACTCTGTTTTCTTACAAAGGTTACAAAAAGAAGCTTTGAGCTCTTCAAAAGCTTAAAAATCAGACAACTCAGTATTTTTAGATCCATATTCCTTAGGCTCCAGCATAACTACAAAAGTCAAAACCAGAAAGATGTTATAAAACCAAAAGATTTTCATAAGAAATCTCCATTAAAAAAGAGGAAAGAAAAGAAAAACCAACCACTGAGTTACACAGGAGCAGGACAAGGGGTAGCAGCAACTCTGGAAACACCAACTTTTAAACCCAAGGTGAATCCCTGCTTGTAGGAACCCAGCACAATCCCAAATTTGATGCCACCACACCATGAAAAGTGAGTATGGGTAGGATGATTGGCCACCAGCCTCACTATACCCAGAAGTGTTTGGTTCCTTGCTTTCCCAAAATGTCCTGGAGAGACTTGTAAAGCACAAAGAAGTGAGAAATTCCCATTCTAAAAACACTTTTAAATCACATTCTAAGGCATTACCTGTGTTACCACAACATGACTGAAATACAAACTTGGCTCTTCCTGAGAAGAACTGAACCCCAGCTTTGCTCATTGCACTGTTTCAGGGAAAAGCAGAACAGATCCTAAAAAATCCACAAGTAAACATGAAATCAGAGAATCTTTAAGGTGGGAAAAAACCTCTATGACCATCAAAGTCCAACCATTACCCCAAGTCTGCCTTGTCCATCTCTAGACCATGAACTCAGGTGCCACATCCACAGGTTTCTGAACATTTCCCAGGGCTGTGATTGCAGCACCTCCCTGGGCAGCCCCTGCCAAGGCCTGAGCCCCCTTTCCATGGAGAAATTTTCCCAATATCCAACCTAAACCTCCCCTGGCCCAGCCTGAGGCCGTTCCCTCTCCTCCTGTCCCTGTTCCCTGGAGCAGAGCCCGACCCCCCCGGCTGTCCCCTCCTGCCAGGAGCTGTGCAGAGCCACAAGGTCCCACCTGAGCCTCCTTTGCTCCAGGCTCAGCCCCTTCCCAGCTCCCTCAGGAACTCTCCAGCCCCTTCCCAGCTCCCTCAGGAACTCTCCAGCCCCTTCCCAGCTCCCTCAGGAACTCTCCAGTCCCTTCCCAGCTCCCTCAGGAACTCTCCAGCCCCTCCCCAGCTCCCTCAGGAACTCTCCAGCCCCTTCCCAGCTCCCTCAGGAATTCTCCAGCCCCTCCCCAGCTCCGTTCCCTGCCCTGGACACGCTCCAGCCCCTCCAGGTCTCTCCTGCAGGACCAGAACTGGACACAGCCCTCGAGGGGCCTCTCAGAGCCAGCCCAGAGGGACAATCCCTGCCCTGCTCCTGCTGGACACACAATTCCTCACCCAGCCCAGCTGCCAGTGGCCTCTTGCCCCCCTGGGCACCCTGGGCTCGTGTCCAGCCCCTGTCACCAGCACCCCCAGGGCCTTTTCCATCTTTCCAGCCCCTGCCCAGCCTGGCTGACCCTCACTCACTTGGCCTCATCCCAGGATCCAGCCTGTCCTGGTCCCTCTCAGAGCCTTCCCACTCTCCAGATCCACACTGGCTGGTGTTGCCCACAAAGTGACTGAGGGTGCACTCGATCCCCTGCTCTAGATCATCAATAAAATTACTGAAAATCTTTCAGTTCTCCAAACAGCACCTTGAAGTGCCCTTTTGCTGGGTGTCCCACATATTATACAGGGCAAAAAGAGAAGTTCAACGTGCTGCAAGTTTGTTTTCCTGGTGACTCAAACTGGAAAACAGCATTTAATATCCCCATTTCTTCAAATTTTCACTTTTTTTAAAAAAAAAAGCAGTGGACCTTAATACATTTCTCTGTTTTCAGCCTAAGTGGTGATCTAAAATTAAAGTATTCCATGGTAGAAGTGAAAAAATCTTCTTCTTTAGGGGATTGTTTCCCCAGTTCTGCTGTGGTTAATTGTAGGGCTTCAGAGCAGCTTCCAGGACAATAAAGTGAAGCCCATTAAAACAAAGAATTTATTGACCCTGTGGAAGCTTCTGTGCTTTAACCAAAGGTAGTTTAGACATTACCAGGCACCTCTGATCAATCATCCTGGAGAAACCTTTTGAAAATGCAAGAGAGCCTTCCTCAAGAACCACAAAACCTTTCAATTTCAGGCCTGAGCTCTCCCCAGCTACTTTGAACTTGAGACCAAGATCAGCAGAGTCACCAAATGACTCCTCCTGTCACTGCACCACAGAATTATCACAGGGCAGGGTCTCATTTTAAGGCCTGCAAATCTTGCTCATTCTCAGAACCTCAGCACGCCAAGCCTGGCTCTCCTAATAAACAGAAAATGCAAATAAATCTGAGTTTTTTAACTTCCAACACATCAGAGGCATAAAGGTCTTTGTCTTGGTCTTGCATCTGTATTTATCAAGGGACTTGTAAATAAAGAATTTGGGCTGCAGGAGAGAGAATTACCACTTAAATTTCAAAATCCTGTATCCATTTCAATTCTGCAAGCTCATCATTCTACAAGCTCAAGACCATCAGAAATTCTGACCAAAACTGAAAGTGCTTAAGTTGGAAGTTTTAAATCAGATGAATGATGAATGTATTGCAATGTGATCCAGAATTCTCTCAAACACTGTCATACATAAGGTACAGTTTCATAACATTATCTCTCCTTTCAGTTGTGGGATGAGTATTTTTAAAGCTTTCAAAACATTTTCTCAATATTTAGGTTCTATTTTAATCTGTCACTGCCTACTAGACAGAGCTCCCCGAATCTGATGGGACATCAATTTTCTAGACTTTTAATGCTGCTCCTCTAGATTAAGATATTGAAAATGAAATATGAAAATAAAATATCCCTTTGGAGAAGTTTTTCCTTCTCCTCTCCTTTGCCCAACCTAATTTTAGAATTCTTTAGACCTGCTTTGACTTGAGCTTTCAGCACACAACTCACAAACATGGGAGTGGAATGAGCGATGTTTGGTTTTCAGGGAATGAAATCTCCACTTCCAGCATCTTGGTCCCAATCCAAAGGCTCCATGTAAACAGACCCTCCAAAGCTGTTTATGCACCAACAGCTGATGCAACTGAAAACTGTCAATCAGGAGATGAGCTGGATGCACACTGAAATCTGCCTGGCTTTTTTTTTTTTTTCCAGCCCTAAGGATTCCTGGGGTTTAAAGCTGAACAAGCAAACCAAAGATCTGGTTGAAATAAGGGCATTTGGGTATAAAAAATTAGACCAACCCTCTTGGACAAATTCAATTTTATTCTATTTCTACTGCTCGTGATTTTCTGTGTTGAAATATGAACTGTATTTCCAGCAAAACTAAAAATCAGCCATTGAATCTGCAAATACACTTGGCACTTCCAGGATTTTTGATTAGACAAAAAATGGGAGAACTTCCTAAAAATATCATTCAGTACCTTCAGAAGCATTCCCATTAAAACTCTGAAAACAATATTCCCATTCAGGAAAACCATTCTCTTCCTGGAAGAAGAGTTTTCCAAGCTGCAGAAGAGTTTGGGAAGGGCAAAGATTTCAAAATTCTGCAGTTTCCTCAATATTCTGCTAAGTTGGAACAACATCATTTGGGGGGACAGAGAATGGAAGAGCAACAAGAAGCACATCAAGAACATCCATCATTTCTCAAGAACATTCTCATTTCTCAAAATCCCAAATATCAGATCACCTGTATGCATCGTCTTCTTTCAAGTCTCATATCATCCTGCGGGGTTGTGGGGACGGGGAGAGTCCAGCAGCAAACAACACTGAAAAAGGGAAAAAAACAAGAATAAACTTCTTAAACTGCAGCCACAACTGCTCAGTTCAACCCCGAGCTAAACCGAGGAAATGCAAACAGAAAATGAAATTTTCCAACAGGAAAAAAAATACAGGCATGACAAAGACTTAGATCTGCTTTTAGAAAAACTTTTTAAGTGTCAAAATGGCAAGTATTAACTTAAATTTCAACTGGCCATTGAATAAATCTCAAAATTAGCATCATCCCAAAAAATAGTCAGTTACCCATCTTTGCCAAGCCCTTAAATGTTTGGATTTTCATGGAAATTCAGTACAATATTTCTAAAACACAACTAAACTTGTGGGATTTTCCCAAATCTACAGGATATAGAACTATAAATGCATATAAATTCCTAAGTGTTAAAGTTCATTTCTCCTCACAGCCTGATGACATTAAATTAGGTTCACCTTGCTGCAAATAATTAAAATATGCTCAGAAAAATAAAATTGTATTTTCTATAGACAAAGAGATATAAAAACTGGAGTCTTACATGTTATATGTTATATGTTATATATGACAAGAATTATTATACAATTCTGTCTTTTTTAAAGAAATCTACAACAGAAATTAAGAAGAACAGCAGGATTATGAACAAAAAAATTAAAACCCCAAACACAACACCCAGCAACTAAAACTGGTCAAAGTATTTCTCAAGCATTTGTTTTTCACTTGTTCTCCAACAATCATTGGTACTTTACAACCTATGGAAATAACAAACCCACTTAAAATAACTGAGAATTTTAGAGAACTCTGCAAATGACTGACCAGCTGGAATTGGAGAGTTATTATTATTTAAACACCTCCTGAAATATGTAACTCCAGGCAAGTGTGAGCAGCCTAAAATGCTCTCAGACCCTGCAATTTGAGCAGCAGCCGGCGCCGTTCGCTCCATTTCCCCCCGACAATGAGAGTTCAGCCCCTGCACAGCCCACCCTGGGCCCAGCCTGCCCTCCTGCACCACGCTGGGCTGGTCCCTGTGCCACTCCAGAGTCACACACAACACAGGGAAGGAGCAGGAGGACAAGGAACTGCTTTTTGGATCCATGCAGGAGCACGTGTTGCAGTGGCAGTGTTTTAGGAGCGGGTGAATTTTTGCTGTCGTGCCCCTAAAAAAAGGGGAAACCCTAAAAGTGGCCATCCCATATCCTGAACCCACAGCCTTTTTATGGCTGCAGTTCCACAGAGCCCTGGGATGGCACTGCCACATCCCCAGCTGCCAGGAGCAGTGCTGAGGCTACAGCAGGTCCTACAAACTGGGCACTCTCGTGCCTAAATCACTTTGGTTTGAGTGAAAGGTGCTGAGGGAACACCTCCCACAGCGAGCTGAGCCCACTGAGCCAGCTCAGGCAGCCCTGGGACTCAACAGCAAAGAAGGAAGAACAAACTCTTCTTTAAATGAACTAACAGTGGAATCCCAGAGTGAACTGGGTTGAAAGGGACCTTAAAGCCCATCCAGTGCCACCCCTGCCATGGCAGGGACACCTTCCACTGTCCCAGGCTGCTCCAAGCCCCAGTGTCCAACCTGGCCTTGGGCACTGCCAGGGATCCAGGGGCAGCCACAGCTGCTCTGGGCACCCTGTGCCAGCCCCTGCCAACCCTCACAGAGAAGGATTTTTTCCCAACATCCCCCCTAAACCTGCAATTTTTCAGTCTGAAGCCATTCCCTGGGTGCTGTCCCTGCAGCCCTTGGGAATTGTCTCTCTCCAGCTTTCCTGGGGCTCCTCCAGGCCCTGCAAGGCCACCCTGAGCTCAGCCCAAAGCTTCTCCTCTCCAGCTGAACAATCCCAGCTCTGCCAGCCTTTCCTCCCAGCAGAGCTGCTCCAGCCCTCTGCTCATCCTGGAGCCTCCTCTGGGCTCTCTCCAGCAGCTCCAAGTCCTGGAGCACCAGGTTTGTCCATCCCACACATCCCAGGTGCCCTGAGGCTGCAGAGCCTGTCCCATCTCTGAAAGCTCTCTCTGCCCAATATCCTTTATTCCTTTACCTGCAGCATCCCTGGGTTTACAGCAGGATTACAGGAAGCCTTTGCCAGCAGCAGCAGCTCAAGGACTGAAGGACTTTCTTGTCTTTACCCCCCTGCAGCTCAAGCACTGCTTGACCCCCTCCCAGTGCCACCAGTGCAAGACCAGTTTCAATCCTGAACCAGCTTAGATCAAACTATCACCAGAGTCTGAGCAATTTTCAGCCAAAATATCCTGGAGTGTTCAACCACTGTCTCCTGCCCATTCCACAGAGGGAATGCTCAGCTCCCAAAGCAGCTGCAGAGGTACCACTGAGCCCTGAGTTATTTTAGAATTTAGAAGACACTTTAAGAGCTACCAACACCAAGGAAGAGCTGCTGATGTGACAGAGTCATTAACAGGTTATTAACAGGAATCAACACATTCGTGCATTTCAGAGCTGGCCAGGAACACAGACCCACCCCAGCTCCAGTCTCCTTCCAGCTCTCCATCAGCCCATCCTGGAGAACTGGAGAATTCCAGAGTGGAAAAGCAGGTGGAGCCCTGTTTTCCAAGAAGGGGTTTGAAATCTTAGCAGAGCCCAAAGCCAGTGAGTCCCTGTGACAGTAACAGTGCCACAGACACACAACATAAAAGGGTAACAATTTTAGTTTTTTTTAAATTAGGTACAACCAAACTGCACCCCATGGCTGCAGGGGCAGCACCTTGATCTCAGTCAGTGTCCTCAGCTGTGTCTGCACTGCCAAGTTCTTAAAGCAAATGGACTTTTAGACAGCCTGCACAAAGGCTTCCTGGTTTAGATAATAAATTGATGATAAGAGGAGGCAAGAGCAAATCCTACTCATCACACAGTCTGTAAGATCATTACCAGAAGAATCCCCTCAGTAATAACATTTACTGGGCTTCAGGAAACCAGTTTGATCTCCTTACCAGTAGAGAACAGAAGTGAATTGGAAATAAAGGAGGAGAGGAAGGAACAGATGACAGGAAAGGTGTTAAAAAGCAAATTACTGAAAGTGGTAGAGCAAAGAGAAGAATAAAAGCTGAAGTCTTTTATTTAAACAAAGAGAGCAGTTCTTAGAAATCATCTGCTAAAACTTTACCTCGTGCTTTTGTTTTCCTCTTCCCTCCCCAGCCCCAGGGAATGGGATCCCCCAAGCAGAGCCACTCCCTGCCCATGAGCAATCCCCGTGTGGAGTCACAGCAGCCTTGGTCAGACACAGCAGAGGATGCTGAGCACCTTCCATTCCAGGTTACATCCACAACATTGTGGAGAGGGGGACACTGAATAACAAAACTTCCTCACGTCTCTGACTTCTCCTCACATCCCGAGCCTGCTTTCCCTGCTGGCCTCTCTGAGAATTAAAGTTTTATTCCCTGTATTCCTTAAGAGCATCCATCCCTTCCTGCAAAACTCAATACCCAACACACATCAATAGGTTCAGTGCAGATCAAAGTTGGATTCAGAGCAATCAGATTTCTAAACCCCTAAAAGTTAAAGTGCAAAAACCATTATTAACATGAAAATTTAATTAAAAGAGAGGTCTGCTGGGGAGGGGTTTACTTTTTACGTTTTACTAATTAAAACCCTTCATAGAGGGACTTATTTTTCCTTATTCAGAATCACTGTAAGATTCAATATGGAATCTTTTTGCCAAACCAGATTCAAGTTTTTCCTCTGTGAAAAGATTATTTTGTAATTTTTAAAGTCATACTGGTGGAATACAGAGAAACCCCTGCATTTCTCATGACTACACACACTGCTGGCAGAGCTGAACATAATTCAGGTCACTGACCTTCGGTGAACACAGGCAGGCCTGTTGCTAGCAACATAAAATATAAATACTTACTTAGAAACCAAATTTTTTTATTTATTTACTAGGAAAATTATCCTGAGGTACTCACCATGAAATTGGGGTTATTAACATACTGGAATATAATGGATTTAGACATGTGAACTATGCAGAGGCAACCAGTGATGAGGTTTGGTGTAAAACAAACTGAGCAAAAGATTCCTCAAAGACACAGACTGGGTGTTTTATTTCAAGCACTGCACAGTGAAATGTGAAGTACAATCAATCCAATTGAAATTAGATTAATAAATCTGCCAGGGTGCTCAGTGACTGACAGCTTCCAGAGGGACAAAGCTGAGGAATTTCAGAATCATTGTTTTGCCAGCACCCAGCACATGCAGCGTGCTTTGTTACCAGGGAAATCCCATGTGTTTCATGTCCAAATTAACACTCATCTGAAAGCTGAACAAACCCAAATTCGCTGCTGTTCTTGTGACCAACACAGGTGATGATCTATCTAAGGACTAATTCATGAGAAAGAAAAGGGGAAAAAAATGGCCAAGCTGCACTGAGCTCTGCTTTGTACAACAACTCGGGTTCACCTGCAAATTCACAGCAGAAAATTAAAAGCAGATTATGATTCCAGCATAAAAGCCCAATATATCCCTTCCTTTCTGGGCACCTGCAGGTTCCTGTGTACCCCACAGCAAATGTATTGAGTACTAAACACAGGTAAATTAATTTGTGATCAGCATCACACCTGTCCTGTTCCCAAAGAAGTCACAGATCTCTAGCTGTAAGTTCTATAGGATTCTGGAAACAATTAGCTGAATGTTTTCACTGAAACAGCAACTACTTTAAGACTACAAAATCAGGGAATCATGGAATGGTTTGGGATGGAAGGGACCTTAAAGATAATCCCTGACACCTCTCACTGTCCCAGGCTGCTCCAAGCCCCATCCACCCTGGCCTGGGACACTTCCAGGGATCCAGGGGCAGCCCCAGCTGCTCTGGGCAAAGGTTTTAAAACTCACCATCTTTAGATTTTAAAATTTATAATTTAGTAAAAATAAAGTGCCTCTCTTCAGGTGACTTTGTGTATTCTGCAGAGCCATGAGCAGTCACCTTCTGAAGGCAGCTCACCCTCACACATGGGGGGCAGGTTTCTCCTTCTTAAACGTGGAAAGAGAATATTAAAAAATTGGAAATTGAACATTTTCCTACATCACTGGGGAGAAGTCAACAACAAGCAAAACTGAGTTGACAGCAGACTTCCCCAGCACACCCCTCATCCTCCTGAGGAGCTGCAATGTGCACTGGGAGTTTCCACACCAGGACTTGGGAGATGCTCGTGAACCAAGCACAGCTCAACCAAAACATGCCCAACCATGATTTTTCTGTGTGCTGTAAATGATTTTCAGAGTTCCAAAAAGCACTGGTTCCTCTGAAAAGAAGATGCTGTGAATGACTGGTTTCACTCTCATGCTAAATTGACACCACGTGATGCAAGAAGCCATCGCTGAGGTGTGAAAGCTCGTGGAAGCAGCTTTGCTGAAATCACAGAGTTTCTCACCCAATTTCAGACCTGGCACAGCAGAACTGCAGTTGCAGCAGAGCAGGGATTTCTTCCCAGCAGCAGCAGAAGTGAAGCAGCCTCTGCCCTCCCTCTGCTGCAGCTGCAGTGGGACAGGGGCACTCAGCAAACTGCACTGGGGGAATGGGGAGCAGGGGAAATGCACAATTCTTACCCCAGTTCAGTGCTCTGAGCTGGGCCACTGCAGATGTGCAGGGGTGGTGTCAAAATCCCCTCAAATGCACCTAAAACACAACCAAGTGTGATTTTATCACCCACAGAGCAGTGGTGTCACACCAGGATTAATTCAGGCAGATTCAGAGTGCAGCCTGAGTCTCTGTATAACCTGATTTATAACACACCCATTTTTCTATAATACATGATTTTTTACAGTCTGTTTAGGAAATGCATCACTTCTAAAAGTGAATTGCTTGCCAGGTGTCTGAAGGAACTGAAATGTTAAATTTATAACTGACCCATCCAGCCAGAGAAGTCAGGATTTGTTTTTTTAAATATTCATTAATTCATGTGAACCCCAGAATAAAGGCTGTGGTTTTAGGAAGAATTAAACTGACACAGTGAGGGGGGAAAGGAGGGGAAGAAAAACCCCACAACAAAGACTGAAATACTTGAGATTTTTTAGATAATTTGCATCTGATGCTTTACTTACTCACTGACTAAAAAAAATTAATTTTAGAAGCACAAACTTCAAATATTTCCAGTCCACTGACCTTATAAGGAACCTCCAATTAGAGGGGGGAGTGGCTCTTTTTTCCACCCACTTAATAGTGCCAGACAAAAGTCAAACCACTGGATTTGCATTCCCCTCCCTCCACCAAACAAAAGGAAAAGATGTTACAGCTGGAATTGCCCATCCCCTGCAATATCAGGAGCATGGCAATAAAGCCACATTCCAAAGTGGAACATACATGAGGGCTGTAAATTAGTTTATCCAGAGGAATATGAAATTTTTTGCAGAGCTGAGATTTTTTTCTGCAGGTATTTTTTTCCTACAGATGTCCTCAACAAGGCAAATAATTCCATGTACAAAAACTGTTTCTGTTCCTTGTGGTTGGGAAAAGAACTTGAGAAATGCAAAGCCAAACATGCCCTGCTACAGAATTGCATTCATCACTTCAGAACTTCAGACCCAGAAGTCTCAAGGGAGCACAACCTTCCTACTTCCCCCTGAATTTCTGAGCCATAAAGGAAGAAGAATTACAGGAACACCTAAAGCTGCCTCAAATTTCCACAGAACGTGGCCAAACCACTCAATTTACAGATTTTTACTGCAGCCTTGATATTACTACAGCTGATTATTCTTCCAATTTAGTGGTCTCTGCTATTACTCTCATTTTTTGTTGTATTATTTGTTTACAAACTGGGCTCTGTTTCTCAGAGACCTGGCAAGGGAGGGGACTCAGGTGCAGCCACCTGAACTTTTTCATTCAGGACTAGAGCTGGAAAAATCAAAACCAACCTTACTCAGACCACAACAAACAAATACTTTATGTATTTATGAAGTGTCTGTGCAGTTTAAATGAAATAAAACTTGTGCAGCTCCATTTTGGCACGAGACAGTTCTGGTGTTGCTCTCACAGATTTAAAGTTACTTATTTCAACCATAATAATGTAGATGTTTGTTGCCCTGGTACAGCAGTACCTTTAATCTTGAAAGTTTCCAAAATATTTTAATACATGGAGATAGGTACAGATTTAGTCTCCCAAATTAGGAAACAAAACCAAACAAAAGCCACAATAAAATAACCAAACACAGAAAACCCATCACGCCAAGGTGTAAGTGCTGGCTGGCTCTGTACAGAAATGGTGCTAATTCATAAGACTTTGGGTTAGTGGCCTTTATTTTTTAGCCATGTATAGGTTTGTAAGCATTTTAAGGACTTTTAGACCTTTTCAAACACATCAGGAAGTGCTGTTTAAATGCTGCCCCTCTGGCAGCTCCCACTGACACTGCAATGGCACAACCTTTGATTTTCATTATTCAGATTTAGACTGGACTGACATAGCTGGGTCCTCTCAAACTGCTCTTCCAGCTCCTTTCAACTTGGAAAACACCACACCAGCTCCAGCTTTCTCCAGACACATCAGGATAGAAGCACCAGGTTTAAAATCCTTGCTTATCAACTTTCAAACAGCAGTTCCTGTGAAGTTCAACAGCTTTGAAAACTGACAGTGGCCAGGTTCAGCCTCCAAGAGAATCAGATGCATTGAACTCCACAGAAATAAATAGAATTATTTTATTAAAATCATTATTTTTAGGCTGAAGTCTCCCAAAAGCCAAAGGTGATGCTGATGTGGCTGCTGTGCTCCCAGAGCTCTCCCTGTGCCACACCTGGCACTGCCCTGCCCTGAGTCAGGGCTGCAGCTCAGCAGTGCTGAAAGCCCAGCTGTGGTTTGGTCACTGCCCTGCTGACTCTGCACAGCTCACACGGAACCTGACTGACAATTCCTGCCTTGGGAGGGACCTGAAAAATCACCCAGTGCCAGCCCTGCCATGGCAGGGACACCTTCCACTGTCCCAGGCTGCTCCAGCCCCAGTGTCCAGCCTGGCCTTGGGCACTGCCAGGGATCCAGGGGCAGCCCCAGCTGCTCTGGGCACCCTGTGCCAGGGCCTGCCCACCCTGCCAGGGAACAATTCCTCATTGCCAAGATCCCATCCAGCCCTGCCCTCTGGCACTGGGAGCCATTCCCTGGGTGCTGTCCCTCCATCCTTGTCCCCAGTCCCTCTCCAGCTCTCCTGGAGCCCCTTCAGGCTCTGGAAAGGCCCTGGAGCTTCTTCTCTCCAGCCCCAGCTCCCCCAGCCTGTCCCCAGAGCAGAGGGGCTGGGACCATCTTTACGTCCCTCCTCTGGACTCGCCCCAGCAGCTCCACACCCTGATCTTGGGGTCCCCAGAGCTGGAAGCAGCATTCCAGGTGGGATCTCACGAGAGCAGAGGGGGAGATTCACTCTACATCAAAGACATGAATAAATAAAGCTCCCACATTTTCCTCACATTGTTCACTCCGAGCCCTTCCATTTCTCAGAACGCACACCCTCATCAGCTCCAAACGTTTTTCACTAAATATGAATCATCCCTGGGATAATATTTGTTAACTTGCCATCGTTCAGGATGGGTTTATGTTCCATCTGCAGCGCATTTGCCATGGCCTTATTCCCCGGTTAAGGAACCGCTGACCTAGAAAACTCTCATTGAAGAAGGAGATAAACTAACGAACTTCAGGAAATTCTCACATCGTCTGGGGATGGAGTCAAAACACCTTGCTCAGACTCACAATTCCAAGGTCTTGTTGCATTATCTTTTCAGCCTCCATCCATCCCTGCTGTTAAGCATAATATTAAAGCAATTCTTGGTATATCCCAAGGTATACTGAGATACAGGCAGGGGGAGGTAATAAGCTGCAAATTCCTCCATTTTAAGTGGTATTATAATCCATAAGAATAATTCAGGCACCCTATCCAAGTGATAAAAGCATGTGGATGCAAGGGAGAAAAGCCAGTGCAGACACTGGGTGCAGATCAAGCAGCTAAAGCTTTACTGGGTACATTTATTATCACACTGAACAGAGATTTCATCAAACATTCACCCCCAAAATACAGTTACTGGTAGCTCATTGGAGACTCCAGAATATTTGTTCTCCTACATAAAGCCATTGTCTTTAATGTTAAAAAATTAAGATCAGAATGTGCTAATTATAATCTGATCTGTACCCAAATTCCTTAGAATTTCCTCCAGGAATTCCTCATCGAGCCTTCATCCATGTATGGATAGCTCCAAAAGAATTCATCATTTATGAAGTCTTCAATGACCAAAAAGCCATGACACTCTTTCAAGTGAACTGATTGCCAATCACCCCCAGAAGTTCATTATCTCCTGCTCATTAATAGGGAAAACAGTGATTTCCTGAGCTTCAGGAATCCAACAAGAGGCTGGAGGTGACTCAATCCTGAGTGGACAGGTCCTGGATGTGCAGCTCAAGCTCAGTCTGTAAATCTGGGATAACGTTGGCTCGAATCCCTTTTTGAGTACAGGCACTATGGAGAAGCATGGAATTCACTTTGGATTATTCCCTGATGGCAGCTGTAAGATACAAGTCTAAGAGACATCTCTCAGTGACATAAAAGCCCAGGAAAAGCCTCTCTAGCAGAGCTCTCTCACATTCATTGGTCAAACTCGACTTCTATGAGGAGAAATAGAAGAATTTGAACCTTTGGGACAAGTTTATGTGAACTTCACCAATTCCAGCATCCCAGTGTGGAGTTGACACTGACCAGTCTGATGCTCTCCACAACACTTCTCATTTGTTCAAGAAGTAGACACTGCACTAAATCTTTGACAAACTTATCCATTTAAGTATTTAGATCATGGCAAGACTATGCAATTTTATTAAATATCAGTATCTCTGCCAGCATCAGAAGTTGGTAAGGGCCTTACCAGAGAAGCTTGGTTTCCTGTAGCATTTTTTTCCTTGATAACAATCCCTAAAATGGTTTTAATAAGGCAGGTTGCAGGAAGGAAATGAGGACAAATTAAAAAAAAAAAAAAAAGGCTTTTAAATCCTGACCTTATAACCTTCCAAAGAGCACTCAGGATTGCCAAGTCCAAGGTATCCAGGAAATAAAAAAGCAAGAAAACCTTTAGTGTCCCACTGAAGTTCACACTCCCAAGAATAGCTTGGGATGGATGGAAAGACTCCAAAACAAAGCCACTTTTCCAGCAAATCTTTACCTTTGAACTAAGGATACTGAGCTGGTGCATTCCATGGAATGATGTGCTGTGTTTCTTAGGAAAGACTGCTGGGAAAAGGGAACTTCTGGTACAGTGCTGCTCCTGTTCCCATGTTGGGAAATAGCTCAACAAGAGGGTCCTGAGTGTGCTCTGACACATTCCAGGGCTGCCCAGGGAGGTTTGGAGTCCCCATCCCTGGAGGTGTCCAAGGAAGGCCTGGATGTGGCACTCAGAGCTCTGAGCTGGGGACAAGGTGGGCATCAGGCACAGCTTGGACTTGATGACCTTGGAGGGCTTTCCCAACCATTTTCCAAATGATTCTGGGATTCTCTGATCCAGCAGCCAAGGCCTGGAACTCGCCCTTTTTTGCTCAGACATTTTTGTCTGAAATATTTCATGGACAGTCAACCCAAAGCAACTCAGGGAAAAGAGAAATTTTGCTTCAGGTAAAGTGCCATGGAATGCCAAAGAAGGGGATGGAGGGAGGAAGACAAGCACCAAACACCAGAGCAGAATTCTGTGCCTAAGGAACCTCAGCTACTCCTGGAACTGAGCAGTGCCATGAAAAAAACCAAGCAGGATGGACAGAGTTCACTGGAAAACTACTCAAAGGGATTAAGAAAATTAAGAAAGAAAATAATCAGTCAAGCTGCGAGTCACCAGAGATACAGCACTTATGAGCAGTAATTTTATTTACTAAGAGGGAACCACTGAATATCTCCAAAGACAACCATCATAATTCACACTCTCACTTATGTTTATTATCATATAAGAATTCCAAAGATTGGAATGGCATGGAGAAAGCAGATTTTGCTGGGTACTTCCTGTGCTCTTGCCCTCAGTCCACCCAAAATCTCAGAGAAGCAAAGGGGATGGGCAGAAGAATTTCACTGCTTTTTTCCTGCCATAAAGAATAAGTGTATTGCTCAATTTTCCAGTTTTATTTGAAGTCACTTTGGATTGTTAAAATATGGATGGACATTCAAATGGATGGATTCAGATATTAAAGCATGAGCACTTCTGTCTACTTTCCCAACTAACAGGTAAATAATGATCAACAAGATTTAAATAATTTGGGCTAAAATATTGGGTATCTGAATACATGAGTGTGAAACTGGTCTCCTATTTAAGAGGACAATCAAGCAGGGAATCTCCAAAAGAGTTTGGGTTGGTTTTTAACATAACTGGCCCAGCTGGTGGTTGTGTAGAATAGAAACATTTTTTATGTCTCCTTTGTAGAGCAGGAAGAAGAAAACAAAGCATCTCCACTCCACAATTTAGCATCTGGTATCAGCAGGTTCTGCTCACAGCTTATACAGTGAAAATACCTTTTCTTAGAAGTTAACTTTGGGAACTTCAATTTGTTTTTCAGTTTGTCCAAAAAGGAAAAACACATTTTGTATGTGCACATCTATCTTAAAGCAATACAGAAGTCAAGTGAAAATTCAAAAGTGAATGAGACAGAGATGAAACCTGCATGTTGTATTGGTTTGTGGTATTGTTTGGGGGGGAATGCACAGAAAATTAAAAACTTGGGGTTTCTTAAGAGGTTTTAGTGTTTAAAATGGAGGTTTTTTTTTTTTCCTATTGGGGAAGAGAAAGGAGAAAGAACAAGCAACTGAGCAAATTACAGTAAGAGAGGTGCTGGCAATGACCTGGGAGAAAAAGGGCACAAACAGAAGTCAGAAAATTGTTAAAAAGGCGAGGAAAAACTCCAAGAGGAACAGAAGGGAAAAGAGAGCAAGAAGAGAAGCATCAGGAGAGGCAGAGGCAGGAATGATTCCCAAGTTCAGGCTGTGCTGGGAGTGCACACGCAGGGCAGCAGGAATGCCGAGCCCAGAGCCAGCAAGTTTGAGACGGCAGAAAGGCAGAGAGAGGAGGGGACAGAGGTGACAGAGGATGATTTACTGCAGGAGGGGTGGCAAGAATTCCTGGGAACGGTGTTCTCCCGGCAGTGCCAGTGCTAGCAGGGGCAGTTACCCGAGCCCTGCCCCTGCTCCTGCCCTCCCACACAGCCCATTCCACCATCCCTGTGCCGCTCCGGCCCGAGCTGCTGCAGTGTAACCCGACTCCCACCCCCACACACCCCAACGGTAAAAATATAAAATTATCTATTTCGGCCAACTCACCCTGCGAGCCTGATTCACTGGCTGGGCTGACAAACAGCTGTGCCAGCACAAAGCAGGTGGGAGCAGGCAGCCCCAAGGGAGGGAAGGGGAGCTGCTCAAGGGGTCACTGCCTTCAAAGAACTCCTGGTTGCACTCTTTGCCTTGGAAGAACTTTTCCAACAATTTCCCTCCAAGTGCTTCCATAATCTACACCCTGTGCAGGAACTTCCCATTGAGCCTTCATCCATGTATGGATAGCTCCAAAAGAATTCATCATTTATGAAGTCTTCAATGACCAAAAAGCCATGACACTCTTTCAAGTGAACTGATTGCCAATCACCCCCAGAAGTTCATTATCTCCTGCCTGCCAACGCTTGTAACATCAGCAGGTTAATGCTGGCCCTCACCTCTCGTAGATGAAACACAAAACCAATTCTTTCTTTTCATCTTTTGCTTCTTTTGTATCAATTATTTCAAATTGGGCATAGGTACAGGTTTGGGGAGAGCAAGGTCATTTTCACCAGCCCCAGGAAAACGTGGACAGAGCTGGGTGGGTGGAAGGAAAAAGGGGGAGAAAATCAACACTGCCTGTGTTTTTCTCTGAATATGCTGTTCCTGCTGTGCTGCCCCTCAGCATCCTCTCAGCACTGGAATTATGTACCAGCCTATGGCCTTATCTCATTCTAGAAGATTGATCTGGATGAAAAAGAGATAAAGAATTCTTCTTGAATTTCCCCCAAATTTAAGAGGGTGTAGCCACAGAAGACCAACAATTCCAGTCTTTATTCCCCAGATCCAGTTACTCTGCTTCCCTCCACTGCCAGCGCTACCAGCAGTGTCTCAGGACTCTGTCACAAGTTTGGTCAGCTGAAACTAGAACACATTCTTTTTAAAGAGTTTTATTTAAGACATTTAGCCAGTTTTCCCTCTAAAATCCAAGCAAACTCAAGCACAGAAAAAGGTGGGTCACACACCCAGTGGACACTGGCACAGGTAACTCTCTGTTTCCCAAACTGGTCACTCCTTAAGGCTCAGAACTCAGCTCTGCCAGAAAGGCTGGGGCTTCTGGACTGGTGAGATGGAGCTGTGGATGTCCCATCCCTGGAAGTGCCCAAGGCCAGGTTGGATGGGACATGGAACAACCTGGGAAGGTGTCCCTGCCCAGGGCAGGGGGTTGGAATGAGACAACTTTTACTGTCCTTTCCAACCCAAACCATTCCATGATTCCATGTTCCAATCACACAGAGTGGGCAAATCCCAAAATGCCTCCTTCCCCTTCCACATGGAAGAAGTTCTATGAATGTCATATCCATTGAAATTCACATTTATTCGTTGCAAAGATGCTTCTCATGTGCACCAGGAAGAGAGCACACAGAAAACAACCTACCCAGTCAATCCAGCTACCCCAAAATGATACCATTTCCTGAAATACCCCATCATTTTTCCCAAAATTGAGGTATGCAGATCAAATGGGAAAAGAGGTTGCACATTAAAAATCAGCATTTTTTAAAGACAAACTCCGCTTTGGAAAAACGAGTTCAAACCCTAATTCCCCCAAATTTCCAAGCAAATCCTAAATTCCTTGAGCAGACCTCTATGTGGATGTGCTGAGTCACTCTCCAACCTTAAGAGGCTGCTTTTTCAAGTTACAGAGCACTCAGAATACAAACTCCAGGCAAATGAAACTGCAAATTCAAAGAGCATCCTGCTATTAAAGCATCAGACACAGAAACCCTTCAGCTCAGCTCCGCCCGCTGCGTCACCCGGTGACTTTGGGCACTCACCAGGTGACCAAGGGGAATATAAAAATATAAAAAAGTTTTTCACAGAAAGAGTGATAAAGTACTGGAATGGCTGCCTGGGGAGGTGGTGGAGTCACCATCCCTGGGTGTGTTTAACAAAGCCTGGATGTGGCACTGGGTGCCAGGGTTGAGTTGAGCTGTTGGGGCTGGGCTGGACTCGATGATCTTGAAGGGCTCTTCCAACCCAGCGATTCTGGGATTCTGTGACTTTGGGCACTCACTGGGTGACGCTGGGCTGTTACCCAGTGACTCTGGGCACTCACCAGGTGACTTTGGGCACTCACCAGGTGACTCTGGGCTCTCACCAAGTGACTCTGGGCACTCACCAGGTGATTCTGGGCTCTCACCAGGTGACTTTGGGCACTCACCAGGTGACTCTGGGCACTCACCAGGTGACTCTGGACACTCACCAAGTGACTTTGGGCTCTCACCAGGTGATTCTGGGCTCTCACCAGGTGACTCTGGCCACTCACCAGGTAACTTTGGGCAATCACCAGGTGATTCTGGGCTCTCACCAGGTGACTCTGGCCCATCACTTCACCTTTTCGCTTTCACTCCCTTGCTGGAGAGCAGCTCAGGGAGTTCTTTATCTCATGGAAAGCACACAAAGCTCTACAAGATGCCAAAAATCCCTGAATTCCCTCTCTTCATCCCAAAAAACAGGAGCTCAATGCCTTTGGTCAGGCTGTCAATAGGACACAGAAAGTTTGGGTGGATGGGGTTTTTTTCTGTATGTTAGATCCCAATCACTGAAAAACTTTTCCATGGGATGCTGGAAAAATCCATTAGAATGTACTTGATTCAGGTACTAAAATGTGGCATGAGAAAGTCCTAAACCTAAAACTAAGTGCAGGGTCTGGACATTGATTAGAGAATTACTAACTTTCACCTTAAAATATTAAATTTATATATTTACTACATGATAAAAGATAGTTCAGACCACCAAAAGCAAGAGATGATTCTCCAATTTTTGTCGGTGCTTCACTGCTTGACTTAGTTTGGGAATTTTTATGGAAATAATGAATAAAATCAAGTGTAACTCCAGAGAGACACTCAAGACTGAAATGCTGGGAGGAAGACCACGCTTCCAACCCATGGAATACAATCCAGACCTGTTTTCTCAAGTGCACCAAGGAAGTTTATGAATTTGGCACTGTCAGGTTGGGGGTTCAGAGGTTTCAGAACACACATAATGACTAACACAAAACTTAGAAATTGCATTCTGGGCCCACTCTGATTCCTAAAAATGTATCTCGAGCTTCAGCCTCACCTCAAACCACAGCCCTCAGATTCTTTTGTTTTATGCAAATAAAAATCATGCAAAGATGAAAATTAAAGTTTGTTTTTTAAAGTAGCAGTGGTTGAGAGGAAGAAAGTAACAGCAAAGCAGCTAAAGAAACCTGTATCAGAAAATACCAAGGGACTTTTTTTCAAATATGGAAGTCTGAACATTAAATTCTCCATCCCATGTTCAAAGGCTTGTATAGAAATAATCACAAGTTCTCACATTTCAATAAAATTAGGTAGGAACTACAAGACTCAAAATCTTAACAAAAGAGTGAGGCCAACACTTACAGAATACTGGGTTATACTATGCAGGCCTAGGATTATACTTCTGAGGTAGAAAAAAATAGTGATAAATATTTAAAAAATGAGGAATGACATAAGGAAGGTCAGTTAAGTCCACCCTCTCTCTTAGGAGACTTTGGAAATACACATTAAAGGACAGCAAATGTAAGCTTAGGAAATCTTTGTCACACACACAAAAATTATTGGCTGATCTCAATCAGAACATGTAACTGATTAAAAAAAATAAATTAAGAACTGGAAGTTATTACACTGGACACAAAAGGGGGAATAAAAGAAAAGAAAAAACCCCAAACAAACCACCCCAAGACAAAAAACCTCTCACCTCAGAAGGTGAGCCCACCATGAACTCCTCAGCACCAGGAGGAGATTTAATGACATGAACTACTCCAA
Source organism: Peucedramus taeniatus (assembly GCA_013400575.1). Classification (NCBI taxonomy): domain Eukaryota; kingdom Metazoa; phylum Chordata; class Aves; order Passeriformes; family Fringillidae; genus Peucedramus; species Peucedramus taeniatus. The sequence continues at coordinate 48,047 of WBNO01007734.1, forward strand.
CATGGTCTCTCCTTATTTTCAGACTTTTTAAAAATGACTGAGACTGGGGTTTGTGCTGTGGAATGGAAGCCCCAGACCTTGCCCTGCCCAGAGGTCACTGCTCCCAACCCAAAGCACCACATGTGTGTGCTGAAAGATGTCACTGTCCCATCAGGACATTCCTTCCTCCACACACAGAGCCAGGGTCGGTGGGCCTGTGGCACTCCATCTTTTACATCTCAGCTACACTGAAACAGGTTTCTCAATAACTGGGTTCCATTTAAATGGCATTTTTGTAAGTTTTGCAGGAGGGGGTGATTTCAAGATGCATCACTGGAACCTTGTGAACTGTAAGGAGAACTTGTTTTCTCATTTCTTGAAGTAACTGGGTGCTGATTAAGAACATCCAGCAGAAAACCAGGATTAAATACTGGCTTTATGCAGGTGGAATACAACCATTATACAATAGTTACACAACTCTTTCTTTGCATAATAAGAAGAGAAAAAAGTGGGGTTTTTAAACCAGCCTTCAGAAGAGAGAACTTGATAACACCACAACTTGGCCAACTGGTTTGCCTTGCTTTATTGGCTTCTGCAATAAATTAAATGGAAATATTCTAACAAAAACTTGGGTTTGGGTTTACTGTGTGGCAGTAATCAAGTAAATGGGCACTGGGTAGAACCTTCAAAGCTCCTTTTAGGATTCTGTGTCCAATTCTAAAAGGAGAAAAGCATTTCTGGTGGCCATCACGTGGAGCAAAGTCCTCAGGACTCCAGACTGAGACCCCAAGCAGTCAGCATTGCCAACAAGCACCAAGGAAGGCAGTGCAGAGCCTGTGCTCCATCTGTCTCCACCTGTGCTCCTGGATTTCTCAAGGTTTCAACACTGAGCTCATAAAGTTTTAAAAGGTCCATGCTGTGAACATGACTCTGGTTAATTTAACTCCACAGAGATACATCAGTGAATGTTGTGATGGGTCAGAGACTGCAAGGCTCACATGGACACTGCACTGCAATTGTGGAAAACACGGCCAAGAACATCCCAGACCAACCCTGCCAGGACACAGGACCAACCTTCCTGAAGGGCCACATCAGAGAAAGGATTTCCATTCACACCTCCAGATTATGAGTTTCAGACCTTCTATCATTAAGCTTTTGTACAGCAGACTATCAAATTACAATAATTACCAGAACTCACAACCTTTTTATTTACAAAAGAAAACCCAAACCACAAACACAAGGATTTCCCCAAGGCTGTCCTAGAAATTCTGTAGAGCAGCACGTGAGGAAGGGACAGGGATCTCCAAGTCAGGAAATCTGACACAGAAAGAAACAAGACTTACTCCATGTTGTAAATACAAACCAAAACAAAAATCAGATCCCAAAAGAGGTCTCTGATAAAGACAACACAAACTCAAGCATTGTCCCTGTAGAAACTCTACCTGTATAACACAGTCTCTTACATTCTTTTCACTCAGACTTCAAGTGACTCATTTGTGATGCTGTCTCTAGTAGAGACAGTTCACAAAAGACATCGATTCACTTTGAATTTAAGCTTTATCATTTACAATGAAGCTTTACAATTAATAAATATATACTAAGCTTCTTAAAAATAATAAACCACAGAACCACAGAAAGTTTGAGGAGCTACAAGAGCCATTCCAAGTGAAGCTGTAGTAACTGGGTAGTTGCAGGGTAGTTACCACTACCCAGAGTTGCACCTACTACTGCCTCTGAGTTTGGTGCAAAGAGCCAGGAAAGTTTGGAGCCTCTGGTCAGAGCTTGACTTCAGCAAAAGTTTAAAAACTCTGTCAGGGACTGAGACAGGGCATGGCACCCTCAGCAAGTGACAAGACACAGAGCTGTGGGGGCAGACACAGAGGAGAGGTGGCATCCAGAGGGACCTGGACAGGCTGGAGAGGTGGGGCTGGGAGAGCCTCAGGGAGCTCAGCAAGGCCAAGAGCCAAGAGCCTGAGCTGCCATGGGGAACCCCAAACACAAACCAGGCTGGGTGGGGAATGGATGGAGCAGCCCTGGGGAGGAGACTGGGGGTGTTGGTTGGTGAGAAGTGTGTTCTTAAACCAGAACCCCCCATGCCCTGGGCTGGGAAGGGGACTGGGATTGTGTCCCTGTGTCCCCCCAGGTGAGAGCAGAGCTGCCCCAGCCCTGTCCCAGCCCAGGGAGGAGCTGGAGCTGCTGGAGAGAGCCCAGAGGAGGCTCCAGGATGAGCAGAGGGCTGGAGCAGCTCTGCTGGGAGGAAAGGCTGGCAGAGCTGGGATTGTTCAGCTGGAGAGGAGAAGCTTTGGGCTGAGCTCAGGGTGGCCTTGCAGGGCCTGAAGGAGCCCCAGGAAAGCTGGAGAGAGACAATTCCCAAGGGCTGCAGGGACAGCACCCAGGGAATGGCTTCAGACTGAAAAATTGCAGGTTTAGGTGGGATGGCTGGAAGGAATTGTTCCCTGGCAGGGTGGGCAGGGCTGGGATGGAATTGCCAGAGCAGCTGGGGCTGCCCCTGGATCCCTGGCAGTGCCCAAGGCCAGGCTGGACACTGGGGCTGGAGCAGCCTGGGACAGTGGAAGGTGTCCCTGCCATGGCAGGGGGGGCACTGGATGGGCTGTAAGGCCCCCTCCAACCCAAACCATTCCATGATTCCATGAGAAACCTGATTTTATTGGGAAGGCAGAGATCCATAGGTGCAGTCACACACACATATCCAGCATTTGCAGGAATGCTCCTTTTCCTGCACAGGGCCTGCCATAACAATCTCAGTTTCTGAAGGAACACTCTGACATTGGCAGAAAGTCACCCCAAGTACAAGAGCACAGAATTCTAAGCTTAGGAACATCTCATGATGGTGAAAAATGTGCATTAAGCTGTTATTCCACAACACTGATCCAGTGTTTGTTGTATTTATGAGTAACTTCTACAGAAATAAAACCTCCCAAGATCTTGTAACATTAACAAAGAAATCAATGTATTTCAAACACTAACTCTGGCACAGCATTACATTAATGCCTAATTATCCACAAGTTGGAAAGAATAACAATAAAGAAGCCAGAATCAGACGTGATCCTGGAAAGTTACTGAGCTTCCAGTATCAATCAGATTTTGAAAGAGTGTATGGAAGCTGATTTGTCTGTGATCACACACACCCCCTCTATTTATTTAATGTGTAAGTCCTGTTCAAACTGCATTTAAAAAGAGGAATACATGTGGTTATACAGCTGTAAGGAGGGAAAGCTGTAGTTACAACCAGACAGGGCAGAGATCAGGGTGAGGGAACTCTCAGTGACCAGGAAAATACAGAACTGAGGAAGTACCAAAACATTCACTTCCCTGACAATATTTCTCTCCCCTTTTAACCCCTTCCTCAAGTTTTAACTCAGACTGATACTAGGGGCACAAAGTGCTCCCTCTATAAAGGAGATGCTGGATGTTCCAACAGGACCACAGTAAATGAGTTATTAGCAGTTTATGGAGTTCACAGAAGCACAAATCATGAGCTGAACACACACAGGGAAAAGGGGATTTGGAATGAAATGTGTTTGCAGTCAGGAAACCACAAAACCAGTGAACAACAGGTTTTTGGGACAGTAGGATTTAAAAGTTTCACTGGCGAGTTCAATTTAATTATTAAAATTATTTACTTATGCCTTTGTGAACTAGTCATCCTACTAATTTGATTTTTTCCAGTAACTCAACAAAATTCAGTCTAATTTTTTTCCCATTATTCTTTGAAGGAATGACTCTGCCATCAGAAATCAATTTGTACATTTCCATCCCTCTCTTATTTCACCATCCAAACAGTTACCAAAAAGAAAGAGGAAACTTTTCAACACAAAGAGGTATTAATGTATTATTAACTATTCCTTTAACTGACTCACAACACAATCTATTTTTATTTGCCTCTGGGGGAAAAGAAAAAGCGGGGGGGAAAGGAATACTAGGAGACTTTGGAACTTTATGTAACAGCAATTGAAAGCTTGGTCTCTCACAGCTGGAACAAAACTGACACTTAATGGAGTTAATTTTACTCAGTTTCACTTTCAGGTACTTGGTGCTACCCAGACCTGGAAACTTTGCATGGAGAATGTTTACAAATAGGTGTGAGCTCGTGGTGTTTCAGTGACAGAAGCATTTCCCTGCTTTTCCAATATTCTGAGCTGGGATTTTCACTGATTTTGTTTTCATACAGGGGCCTGAAGCAGCACCAGAGTTTTCCACTGTATGGATGCAGGCAGAGCTGACTGGGAATTGTCTCCCACATTTCCCTGGCCCTTCAGTGGGGACTCTTCCCCAAAAATTATAAGGACAGGACACTTTGGAATCAATAAGGAGATGATAAAGCCAATACCCTTCAAAGTGAGCCATACCAAGGGTTAGGACAAAGCAGAGCCCTGTTCTGAAGGAATGAAATCCACTGGTACCAGCAAAAGCAGCCCAGTTATTTTTCCAGTCATTCTGGGATAAATGAGAATCAAATGCAGAATTTTACCTTCCTTCCCCAAAAGAGGAAAAGATGGATAAAATAATGGGTAATCACTGCAATTCTATTGGTGTATTGTGTCACCTTGAAGAGCCAGCACTGGAGAACTCCACATATGGAATATGTTTTTGTGGAAGTAAGAATTCCTGATTTTCCAAAGTTTCTCTGGTGTTTTTAAGGCATCCAAAGACTACAGTTCCCATAAGCCTCCTCCTGAAGGACCCATGGAGGTGAGGAAGGAAAGGAAGAGCATTCCAATTCTCCTGATTACTTCTTTCTCCCCTCAGAAGCTCGAAAGAAAAGCAGCTCTGAGAGGTTTTTGGTATTATTTCAATAATAAAAAATAATAACAAATAACAAAAAAGTCTTAGAACAAAAAAGACTCTGCATAAACAGAGTCTGAGTGGCCAGAAAGTTATTACATAATTTTTGTGAAAATGTATTTCTTATCAACCTCTTTGCAGAGATGAAACTGTAAACTCAACAAATAATGTATTGTACTCAGTTATAAAGACAAAAGCAGCAGTTCTCTATAAATAATCCTATTCTACAACAACAGATCTATTTACAAAAGGATTTCAGAAGTTATACAACTCCCATAATATAAAGGTATCAGAAAGTTTTGTACTTTAATGTGGAGAACAGCTCTCCAAATGGCATTCAAAATGACCATGGAAAGGCTGCACAGATACCAGGCTGCAACTCTCACCCCAAACCACAAACTGTGACACAACTTTCAATCTGCAGTCCCACAGCCAGGCTTAAAAACACCTGAAACGAACAGGTTTTAAGAGGAATTCCCAAAAGATAATCTAATTATAGCAACAAAAAGTGCTATTTTTGGTACCAATAGGTTTTAGTCTTCGTATCAGCACCCATTTGAGCTAAGATGAAGCTGTGAAATGCCTGCATGGCAAATAAAAGCTCAGTTTTTGAGTGTTTATTCTTTCCACATACCATCTGAGCAGGTGGTCCAGTTTCAAAGATGACTTTAAGATGTGGCACATGTAAGCAAGTCTGTCCTAATTAAATGTCACTTGAAAAGCTCCGCCAAGGCACGGTTTTTCCCGGACACCAGCGGTGCTCTGCTGCTTTGTTTGAACTATCGGCCACTTTGCAGAAGTCGCTGATGGCCATCAGGTGCTGATTCCCACCCTGCACAACCCCCCAGACCCCCAAAATGGATAAATTCCCCGTGAGTCCCTGGTTGTTTCACACGAGGAAGGGAATCCTGCCCATGAATCGGCACTGAAAGGGAGAACTCTTGGCTGCTATTAGGTAAAATTATCCTTGTCACTGTCCAGCGGGGGGAGGGGATGCCAATGACAACTCCTAAATCCACCCAAGTATTGATGCAGGAGCTGTAACACTTGCTGCTCCTGTAACCAACCCTACCTGTAAGCCTGGAAACAATAGCAAACTCTTGACCTATTGCCCTCCTGGCTTAAGAAAACCCTGCTGGCTCTTCAATTTTGAACAAGATATACTTGCTTCACCCAAGGAATATTCCAAAGCCATGAATTAAACTCAATAAGCTTCATAAACTTGGATGGAATTTTTAATTCACGGCAAAAAAAAATGTAAATTTAACACTTCACACACACATATTCTACTTCAGACTGCAAATAAAAAGTCTAGTTCTAAATAATTCATGTAAGCCAAAAACATGAAGCGTAGCCTACAAAAGTATCTATATATACACACACCAAATATATATAGATAATAGTTAACAAATACTAGCTCAGAGTTATTTTCAGTGTTATTATTCTAATTCTATAAAGTATAATTAATTTTCCAAAAATATCCAACCTACAGAGGTTGGGGGGAGGGAGGCGTGGAGAAAGAGAGAAACAAGTTTACCAAAACTTTTTAGGGCTACGGACTATTCCAAGGAGGGAGGTTAAATTCTGCTTGGTTACAGGCAGAGAATTAAAGACTACCAGAAACTAAATGCTTGCTAATTTATCACCAGGTATCATCTAGGTGTTCTTCACACAGCTTTCTTGAAAAAAAAAAAGATGAGGAAACACCAAGAAGATAATAAAAAAGTTGTTAACTTGTTCAAATCCAGGCCCCCATGAAACTGCATCCACCTCAGTGTGACTGCAAGTACCTCCTGGCAAAAGTTAGCACCACACTCTCATTCGGATTCAACCAGGATGGTTGTCAAAAACACTGCCTGTCGATTTATTTTGGAGCCAGTTACTCTGTCTTTGTTGATTTTAAATAACAATAAATGTTCATTTCCCCCGATGGCTGTGGAGTAATAGGAGAACTAAGTAACAGCAGCAATCTAGAGACATGATCAAAGAAGCCCTAAGTGGTCTTTGGACGGGCTAAACCCAAAACTTCAAAGCCGACTGAGATTCAGAAACACGCCAATTTCTAAATTTCGAATTCCAGGAGTTTAAAACGCGTTTTGCGATCCCGCGGCGGCGGGAGGGAACTCTGGCCACTCCAGAGGAGCACCCAGTGTACCCGAGAAAAGCTCCAATCCCTCCAACAACACAAAGCTCAATCCCTAAAAGGCCGCGGCCAGCTACTAAAATATGGAATCAGGGAATCGTTAATGATGGAAAAGACCTCCGAGATCATCAAGTCCAACCTATGGTCACCTTGTCAACCAGACCACGGCACCGAGAGCCACGTCCAGCCTTTCCCTAAAGACCTCCGGGGACGGTGCCTCCACCAGCTCCCTGGGGAGTGCCCGTGTGTCCCTGTCTGTCCCTGTGCCTCTGTGTCCCTGCGTGTCCCTGTGTCTATTCCCAACGCTGCTCCCTCCTCCTCCCCACCCCCACCGAAGGGATGACAGGCACCTCGCTCAGGTAACTCCTTCCCCATCTCCCTGCACCTTCCCCACCCGCCCCACCGGCCCCTCACAGGTGCCGGGGCATCCCAATCCTCCCCTACAACAGGTGATGCTCCAAGTCCTGCCGCCCTCCTCGCCGCCAGCCCGGCCCGAGCCCTCGCACCCGCCCACCGCAGGGCGTTGCGCATAACACCGAGAGGCTCCGGGCGAGCTCCCTTCCTCCATCGCCGCTCCCAAGGCCCGGGAAGCCACAGCCGCGCTCCAAGGGGAAAAAGGCCGCGGGCTGCGGAGGGGCGGGCGGGGATGGATCCCGGCCCTGCCGCC
>WBNO01007734.1:56533-66770 GCA_013400575.1 Peucedramus taeniatus
CCCGGCCCGCAGGGGGCGCCGGGAGCGCGAGGCCGAGCCCGCCGGGGCTTCCCGCCCGCCGCCTGTGGGGAGGGACAGGGCCGGGCACGGCCCCCTCGGAACGCGAGACATTCCCGAAAAACCGTTCAAAAAACGCTCTGTAAGGAGCCTGGAGTGTCTGAACCTGCTGTGGGAAGGCTCCTCTCCCCTCCCCTCGGCATTGCGTCTTCGCTCTTTCTCGGCCCGCTTAAAAATATCACCCCGAAAAAAACGAGTTGGAAAATGTGCTAAAAGTCGTCCGGTGTGGGAGCCCTGACATGCTGGGGAAGTCACAGGATTCTAGAAGGTTTCTGTCCCCTCAGAATTGCATCCAGGTGCAATTAAAGGGGTCTTTATCGTCACCTCAAAAAATCAATGTTCCCCAAGAACAAGTTAAAAAACGCACTGAAGGTCACCCGGTGTGGGAGCCTTGAGCTGCTGAGGCTCCTTTCTCCTTGGAATTCTGTCCAGGGTTTTTTCTAATTCTCATCAGAAAAAAAAAAAATACATTCTCCCAGAAGTGAGTTAGGTGTGGGAGCCTCAAGCTGCTGAGGCAAAGCTCCTTTCCCTTCAGAATTGCATCCAGGGGTCTTTCTCATCCCCCTCTGAAAGCCAATATATTCCCCCAAAATGAGTTTAAAAATGCACTAGAAGTAGCTTGGTGTGGGAGCCTTGAGGTGCTGAGGGAATCAGAGAATAAAAGGCTCTTTTCCCTTTGGAATTGCATCCAGGGGTCTTCCTCATCCCCCTCAAAAAATCAATATATTTCCCAAAAAATGAGTTAAAGTATGCACTATAAGTAGCCCAGTGTGGGAGCCTCGAGCTGCTGACGGAAGGCTCCTTTCCCCTCGGAATTGCCGGATCGGTGCTTCCAGCCTAAATCTGTGACAGGGTTTTTTTAATGCATTTTTTTATTATTTTTAATTTCTGGAATGCCCACAAAGATCAAAAAGTAGAGTCTGGCCTTTATCTAATACTTTAATTCTGACGTGTGATACTTTAATCTAGTCATTTCAGTTCCCAGCCAGCCTCCTTGGAGAAATTAGGACATGTTGCTTGTTCCATTTGCTTTTTCTTCCTGTTTTAATATTTTTTTATCTTGGCTTAAAAGGTGGAAATAAGCAGCCAAGGATTGGCAGGCGGATGCAGCCACAGTCAAAGTCCCCCAAATAATTGAAGTGTTGAGAATTTTATTTAAATTGTGTGATCACAGAATCCCAGAATGGTTTGGGTTGGAGGAACCTTAAAATTCATCCAGTGCCACCCCTGCCATGGCAGGGTCACCTTCCACTGTCCCAGGCTGCTCCAGCCCCAGTGTCCAACCTGGCCTTGGGCACTGCCAGGGATCCAGGGGCAGCCCCAGCTGCTCTGGCAATTCCACCCCAGGGAAGGATTTGTTCCTAATATCCCATCTAAACCTCTCTTTTTCAGCTTAGGTCCATTCCTGTTTGTCTTGTCACCCAAATCCCTTGTGAAATGTCCCTCTCCAGGGACAGGTGCACAGGGAAGGGCAAGAGAATCGTGGGACCACCCCAGGAGTGACAGTGAGGTGTCAGGTGAGTTGGAATTATCTATGGAATTGCACCTTCCAGCCGTGGGAGGTGCTCGGGAGCGCCGTGGTTTAAATGGTCCTTTCTCATTCCCCTCAGGCTGGGGGAGATTTGAGGTCACTTGGAGCTGCTTTGACACTTCTCTCCCTGACTCTGAGCAGGGACAGAATGTGGTTCTTGTCCTGGGATGTGGAAAGCAACACCTGAGGGAGCTGGGAAAAGGCTCAGCCTGGAGAAAAGGAGGCTCAGGGGGGACCTCATTGCTCTGCACAGCTCCTGCCAGGAGGGGAAGGGAAAAAATGAGAGGAAATGGCCTCAAATGGCACCAGGGGAGGCTCAGGTTGGAGACTGGGAAAGAAAATTTCCCTGTCAGAGTGGTCAGGCCTTGGGATGAGCTGCCCAGGGAGGTTTGGAGTCACTGGAATTGTCCCAGAGGAGTCTGGATGTGGCCTTGGGGACAGGGTTGGGGTGATGCTGGTGGGGCTGGGGTGGCACTGGATGGTCCTGGAGGGCTCTTCCAACATGGACAGTTCCAGGATCTCAAAGACCAACCTCTGCCCAGTCTCAAGTCAGGAAGGACAGCTCCACTCTCAAAGAGGAGCAAGGGGAGCATTCCCTGAGGATTTTTCCCCCTCTAAAATCTCCTGCTGGTCTGTGTGAGTGCAGTGATGGAGTAGTTTCTCTGTTGCTCAGTGTAGGTAACAACAAAGCTCACAGAAATTTGTTACACTGTTCACTGCATTACTGCAACTTCCTGGAGTTTGGGGTTTTTGTCATGTTTTGAGGGTTTTTTTTTTTTTTTGCTAACACTTTAATATTACAGAGTTTTCAAGAGTTTGTGCATTTGCTCAGTCATCCTCTACTTTTATTTTGCTGGCTATACCCAAGTTCTGGCACCTTGGGCAGAGATAAAATGTCCTTTAAAAGGTGATGGCACCTTTTTAAATGTTATTTTCCAGCACAAACAACTAGATATTTTTGGCTTGTTAATTTTATTTGGATAATGAATAACCTGCATGATTCTTCCCTTGCACAAAAGTGTTCTCTTCAATACCCATTTCATTAAAAAGCAAGGGGGGGTTCAGGTTGGACATCAGGAGGAATTTCTTCCTGGAAAGGGTTGTCAGGAACTGAGCTTGTGTTCTCTGCTGGAGGTTTGGGGCTCGGGTTAGGGATCCTCCAGGCTGGGATTCCACCAGAATCCTGCCTCACCTGGAAACTTTGCACACAAATTGTGACCTGGATGAAGGGAATCCAAGTTCTTGCTTATCAAAAATTATCAAATCTTACTCCTTTTTTATTTTCTTTAGGAAGGGAGGTGCTACCATGACAGGAAAGACTTTAGAGTCCTTTTTTTTTTAACTCTTCATCACAAACCACCTGGAGTAGGTTTGCAGTGCTTGAAAACAGGAGTTTGTGTACATTCTATATGAATTAGTGGATAGGCTTGTAAGAAATACTTGGATTTCTCTTCCTAAGAGACCACCCCTCAGAAAGCAGAATATTTGGGACCAAAAAAAAACAATAATAAGCAGGAAAAAATGAGAAAAAATAAGAAAAAAAGCACATTAAAAATGAGGAGGAAAGAGAGTGGAGAAATGAGTAGAGAAGAAGAGAGAAAATAACATACAGCAGTCTAGAGAAATGGAACAGATGTGAAAGAAACAACAAAACAACAGAAGAGTTGGGATTGTTCAGCCTGGAGAAGAGAAGGTTGTGTGGAGACCTCGCAGCACCTTCCAGTGTCTGAAGGGGCTCATGGAACATGGAGAGGGACAATTCATCAGGAACTGGAGTGACAGGACAAGGGGGAGTGATTTCAAATTGAAAAAGGGGAATTTTAGGTGAGGTAGAAGAAGAAGTTGTTCCCTGGCAGGGTGGGGAGGCCCTGGGCTGCCCCTGGATCCCTGGCAGTGCCCAAGGCCAGGTTGGACATTGGAAGGTGTCTCTGCCATGGCAGGGGTGGCACTGGATGGTTTTTAACATCCCTTCTGACCCAAACTATGATTCTATGGCAGTGGAGTGTGATTATGGGTAATTTGTCCCATTTTTTTCCCTTTCCATCCTTCCTGCATGGAGTAGAGGGGCCCATTTGCCTCTCACTGTGTGCTCTGGAAGGCTTCATTCCCTGATCCAACCTGCCCTTGTAGCCCTGCAGTTTTCCTGCTGGAGCATTTCCAGCTCTGCCTGAACCCAGGTTTCCTTCACAGCAGCCATGGGCACCCTGACTTTTCCAGGGCTCAACATTTGTACTTTGGGTACAAGTTTTGATGTAGATGCTGCGTTGGACCAGCAGCAATTCCAAAAATCCTCCTGTGTCCCGCTGCAAGAGGGGCCTTCTTAGGTCACCAGGCCCACGCTGGAAGATCTTCATGAAGAATTCCATCAAAATACAGAAATATTCTGCTGTTGTGTTTCTCCACCAAAGCCACCACACAGCTCAGTTCCTTTGGTGCTGGGCCCCAAGCCCAAGTGAAGTCCCAGCAGAAGTTCTCCTCCGTGGGTTACATCACCAACACCTCCCAGAGCACCGCGGCAGCTCCCAGACAGCCCCAGTTCCACATGAAACCATCATCTGGAGGGAGCAGCTTGTGTTTCGCCTGTCAAAAAGGTGCTGCTAAGTAACTAATGTGGTCCAGCTCTTTTTAGGCCAGAGGGGTTGCCATGGTAACCCGTTTGGATGGAGATAGATCGGCTTTTGAGTCATCATCAGAGCCGGCTTCGATAGTACCGGCTTGGGATTGACAGCCAGAGCTGCACATTGTGTAGGCTGGCACGCCTCTGGACCAGAAGGTCCTGGAATTGCTGCTGGATGATGCTTGTTCCCCAAAAAAAAAGTGCATTTCCCTAAGCTCTCCCTGATACTCCCTGGAATTGTGTTCCTTGGTGTTCGCGCTCGTGGTGAAGGTCATGCTCCTGAGCGTGAAAAGTTTCTTTTCCTGTTTAAAACGTCATGCAGGAATTTCTGGACATCAGGAGGAATTTTTTTTCATGGTTCTTCATTGGAAGAGGCTGTCCCAGGAGGTTTGGAGTCCCCATCCTTGGAGGTGTCCAAGGAACAGCTGGATGTGGCACTCAGAGCTCTGGGCTGGGGACAAGGTGGGCATCAGGCACAGCTTGGACTTGATGAACTTGGAGATCTTTTCCAACCTCAGTGATTCTGTGAAAATCCTTCCCCAAAACCATGGAGTTTCTGGGGAAGAATTCTCCAGGAAAAAGGCTGTGTTAGTTATCCTAGGGAAAGTGCATATTTGGAAGCTGTATCCCAGAAGTCCTCCTAAGACCACTTTCCATGACAAACACAATTGTGGGAGTGCAGAACAGTTCCTGTTGAAATCAGGCATTCTGAAGAATTGTGATTCTGTAAAACTTCTCTAAATCAAGTGCTACTGTGTCAAGTATTTCCCATCTGGGAGCTTCTCTACACCCTCCGTTTCTAACTTTTAGAGGAATCTGATTTCCCTGTGTTAGAAAATACAGAAAACAAACAAACAAAAAAGTTAATTTAATCATAAAGTTCCCTTCACATCCAAAAGGACCAGTACAATCCATGGCTCTTTAAAAATCTTTGGTTCTGCTGACTGTAACACCATTGGATCTATACCTGTTCAATGCCCAGCCTTTGCTTCTCTGTCAGAATTCCTGGAAGAGTCAAAAACTGTCCTCAATTCCATTAAAACCAGCTCTTTCATTGGCCCCTTCCCTTTTCAATACCAATTCCCTGCTCTCTTGTGCAGACTGGTGTCTTTGCTGGCCAAAATGAAAACCTGGATCTTGCTGTCAGGAGAAAGCTCCTTGTGCAGCTTCCTCAGGGATTTTGTTCTTGAAATTCCAGACCACGGTATTTGTGATATCCTGACACAAATCCATTCAAGAAGGCTCTTAGAAGTTTGTTCTGCTTGGTGTCCACTTGATCAACCTCCTGCTAGCAAAGAAAAATTGTGATACCTTTTAAATACATTTTTCTAAAATTGTCACTTACAGAGGTTCATTAGACTAAGAGGTCATTCTTCAGTAGAAGCAGCAGTAGAAGCAGGAGTGCTTTGTTTTCTGTTCCTTTTTCCCTCCCAGATCCTCTATCCCATCCCAGTTCAGGAGAAAGATGGAGAAAGACTTTTTACAGGAGCATGGAGTGATGGCACAAGGAGGAATGGCCTTAAGCTGAGAAAGAGTCAATTTAAATTAGAGATTACAACGAAATTCTTTACTATGAGGATGGTGAGGCCCTGGCACAGGGTGCCCAGAGATTTCCAGTGCTCAGTCACTGCACAGGAAAGTTCTTCCTGATGTTCAGGTGAAACTTCCCATCACAGTTCAGCTTTTCCCAAAGTGGGAGATGGTTTAGTGATCAATCCTCCACCCAGCTTCCAGAGCTTCTCTGAATCTCTTTATTCACCACCTCTGCCCAAGCTGGGTCTGTCAGAGGTGGCTGAGCACTGGAGGAATAAAAAACCATGACCAGAGCTGAGGGTCCAATCAAGGAGTGATCCACTCAGGATTATTAACCAGAATTAAGTTTGTATTTCCTGCTGTGCACATAAACCAGAGGAGCTGTGTGTACCTCACCTCCCTGGGAGGTGCATTTCAGTTCCTGGGTGTCCCCACTGCCAGCCCCTGGAGCTGTTCTGTGGCATCACTAATGTAGGCTAATTGCTCTGTGGGCCAGCACTCCTCTTTTTAGGGCACCATTTTCAGGGCCTGCATTTCCCCTCCTGAGCTATTCCAGGGAACTGGCAAGGCAAGGTCGGTGCTGACCTTCTGCTGAGATCCCTGCTGGAATTCCAGAGGGACCAGCTGGGCCTGCAGGGCCCAGTCCTGCCAGGATGGAGCTCCCAAAATAACTGCTGGGCAGGGCTGTGCTCCCAGGGCAGGGAGATCCCTGGAGCATTCCCAGGGCAGCTCCCCCAGGCTGGTGAAACCCTGGAGAGGGCACAACACCACGGGCACCAACCTGGAACTGCTGTGGGAAGGACAATGGCACACAAAACATCTGGGGCTGGAGCCAGCCCACCCTGCCATGGCTAAATCAGGCCCCAGTTCCCTCTGAGCTGTGAAGAGGTGGAGGAGTGCAGAAAACCTCACAGTTCTCCATCCCCATCCTTTTAAAGAAGCCTCAGGGCTCCCTGTTCCCACTGTCACTGTCAGGGACTCCCAGAACTGCCAGGGTGAGTTAAAAAACAGCCATGGAGGAGTCCTGGCCTTCAGGTCTCAGGACATCAGGAAACTCTGCAGAGGGTGCAGCACCCAAAAACAAATCTGGGGTGGAATCACAGAATCTGGTTTGGGTTGGAAGGGACCATAAAGGAGTGACAGAATAAGGGGAATGGCTTCAAACTGACAGAAGGTGGGATTAGATGGGATATCAGGAACAATTCCTGAGGGTGCTGAGGCCCTGGCACAGGGTGCCCAGAGCAGCTGGGGCTGCCCCTGGATCCCTGGCAGTGCCCAAGGCCAGGTTGGACACTGGGGCTGGAGCAGCCTGGGACAGTGGAAGGTGTCCCTGCCATGGCAGGGGTGGCACTGGGTGGGCTTTGAGGTCCCAACCCAAACCATTCTGGGATCTGTGATTCCCTGGTTAAAGGAATATTAAAAAATGAGTTTAAATTGGGGACAGTTGGCAGGCACTGGCAGCACAATGGAAGATGAGGTGTGCTGCTTGTTTAGTGATATTGTAAGTGATAAGTGATGTGATAAGCACATTGTGTGATAAGCACATTGAAGTGTAAGTGCTTGTAAGTGATATTTCATAAACATTCAATTGTTTCCCAAGAAATCTGTCAGGTTTGAAATTGTCCAGTGGCCTGGGTGAAGTTGGCAAATCTGTGGAGCTGGAGAAGATTTCACTGAGCAGCAGCTGCACAAGAAACTCTCTGAGGCAGGGGTTGCACCAAACCACCTCTCTGTGCTAACAGCACTGTCCATCCATTCTTGCCTTTCTGGAGAATAAAATCACCATAACTCCAGGTATTTGATATTTTTGTGGGCAGGGCCCATCAGGTTGATGAATAAATTGAATTAGATGATGAGTTTAGATCTCTTTCCACTAAAATATCCTCTCCTGAGTGCTCACATTCACAGGACACACAGCACTTGTGCTCCCAGCACAGAAAGTTTCTCTCTTGGTTTATAAAACCCAGTTATGAAAAACAAAAGCTTAAAAATCACCTCAATCCATTTGTTTTTCCCTCTTCCAACCTATGTGTAACAGGAAATCTTTTCACAATAAACCTCAACTGAATTTTGATATATTGACAGAGCACTTTTTGAGAGGGATTACCTCAAATAGGTGAAACTGGACTGCTGAACCCAAATTTCAGTCAGAACATAAAGACTTCCAGCTAAAAATTAAAACAAAGCTAAATGAAAAGCATTGAGAAAATTCCAGGTAGCCAAATGTACCTGTAGTAGTATAAATGTTTTTAAAAATTGATGTAACATAATCTACTCTGGATATTTATTTTATTTATTGTTAGAATAAGCTCTAGTCCATTCTAGGTGTATGAGCATCAAATGTAAATCTCATCTTTGACACATTAAAGTCTGAATTAATACATCTTTGAAGAATTCTATTAATTAAATATTAATTAATGCCATTTATGTACATTAAAACAATGCTCAAATTTACACAGGAACTTTGTATCTGGGATGGACAGAGCACATGGGAGATTTTCCAACATGAAACATCAGGAACAGAACACTTCCTGACCTTATTTTGGGGATTTGAGGATGGTTTAGGAGGTTTTGTGTGTGTCCAGAACATTCAGGCTGAGACAAACATTCAACTGATCCTTGTTTGTTTGCTCTCCATTGTTTGCAGGTTTGCCAAACTTTAACTGCTTGGAAGAAGTTTCCTGTCCTGGGTGTTGCTTCAGGCTGATTTTTTATTCTTTAAACCTCCCCAGTCTTTTTTTTTTTTTTTTTTTTTTTTTTTTTTTTAGTGGAAGGAAAAAGGGGAATTTTGGGGTTTTTTTTTTTTTTTTAACCCCCCCCAGTTTTTTTTTTTTTTTTTTTTTTCTTCTGTTTTAAGTGGAAGGAACAAGGAGAATTTGGGGTTTTTTTTTTTTGTTTTGGAAGGGTAATATTTTGGTCAGGGAAATTTATAAGCAACTTCAAGTTTCAAAGGCTGAAAACAGCAGCTAAAAAATATTTCTTGCTTAAATTGTCACAAGAAAGAACTTTTTGTTGTCTTTTTTATGTTGCTTTTCAAGGCAGTGAAATTGGTATGTAATAAATTATAGTAAATACAACAACTCTGTGGTATTAATTTTTACCCAAATTCCAGATTCCGAGCATCACTTTCTTAGGGACAACAACACAAGGTTTTTACAGGCAACATGGATCTGTTCCATGGGGGAAAAAATTCCTTAAATTTACTTCTGAAGTGGGAAACTTTTCCAAGCATTTGCTGTTCCTTTTCCCAAGTGTCCTGAACTCCAAAGCCAGGGCTCTCTGCAGCAGCTTCCAGCTGTCCTTGAAGGCCATGGCTAAGGGTGGGAGGGAATGCTGGGATCAGGAGTTTTCTCCAAAATTCCATTTTTCAAAATTGGCAGGTTGAGATCACAGAATCCCAGAATTACAGAGGCACAGGAATCACAGAATGGTTTGGGATGGAAGGGACCTCAAAGCCCATCCAGAGCCACCCCTGCCATGGCAGGGACACCTTCCACTGTCCCAGTGTCCAACCTGGCCTTGGGCACTGCCAGGGATCCAGGGGCAGCCCCAGCTGCTCTGGCAATTCCATCCCAGCCCCTGCCCACCCTGCCAGGGAACAATTCCTCATTGCCAAGATCCCATCCAGCCCTGCCCTCTGGCACTGGGAGCCATTCCCTGGGTGCTGTCCCTGCAGCCCTTGGGAATTGTCTCTCTCCAGCTTTTTTGTCAACACTTCAGGTCCTGGAAGCCTTTTTAAGATGTCTGGGAAAGAACTGCACACTCTGCTCCATATACAGAGAACTATGGATTTATACCAGGGCAGGTGTGCTGCAATGTTCTCTGGTTTGTTCTTTATTTTGTGCTCTTAATAATTCCAAATATTTGATTTGTTTCTCTCAGTAAAAGGGAACATTGTGCCGATATTTTCATGGAAATATTCATCAGAACCCAAAGATCTCAGTTGTGAGTAGAAAACCAACCAAGAGCCCATCCTTGTGCACACAGAATTCCCCCCTGTGCACTACTTTACTACATCAGATTTTCTGTGCCATTTTATTATCCAGTCCCTCAGTCTTGTCAGCTCTTTATTCAGTTCTCCAGCCAGCCCTTTAACTGCACCTCCATTTCTCCTCTGCCTTTCCTTTACCTGAACTCCTCAATACCTTCAGGGTGAGTCCCTGCCCAGCCCCTCTCTCCAGATCATTGAGGGATGCAGGAAGCAGCACCAGGCACAGCACAGCTTCCTGTAGACTCCTCCTGGGATCTCCCCTTCTCCAAAAACTGACCTTTGAGCTCTGTTTTATTTCTTTCCTCTCATCCTACCAGTTTTTGATCCATTCTTCTCTTGCTTCTTTTGCATAAAGCCTTTTTTTTAATTATTATTTTCCACATGATGCTTTGTCTGGGAAGCCCATTATCCCAGGAAATCCTGGGAGCACTTAAACATGGATCTTCATGTTTGCCTTTCCCACCTGGTTAGTGGGGAACACACTGGAGGCAGTTTTTCAGCTCTTGGA
>WBNO01007734.1:74746-92374 GCA_013400575.1 Peucedramus taeniatus
TTCCCTGTCTCCCAGAGCTTCCCCTGTGTCCCTGCCCGTGTGTCCCTGAGCTTTCCCTGTGTGTTCCTTTCCATGTGTCCCAAAGCTTTCCCTGTGTCCCTGTCTGTGTGTCCCAAAGCTTTCCCTGTGTTCCTGTCTGTGTGTCCCTGAGCTTTCCCTGTGTCCCTGTCCATGTGTCCCAAAGCTTTCCCTGTATCCCAAGGCTTTCCCTGTGTGTCCCTTTCCCTGTATCCCAAAGCTTTCCCTGTGTCCCTGTCTATGTGTCCCCGAGCTTTCCCTGTGTCCCAAAGCTTTCCCTGTGTCCCTGCCCTTGTGTCCTTTTCCCTCTGCCCTTCCCTGGAGCTTTTCCCCTGCTCCCAGCTCTTCCCCCGTCCCATCCCTGCCCTTTCCCGATCCCACACGGCTCCCCTGTGCTCAGCTCCGGGATTTTGGGCAGTGCCTTTGGGATTGATTGGTGCTTTTTGTCCTTCCCCTTTCCCTGGGTACCACGGGAGGATCCTGACCCAGCTCTGCAGAGGCCAATGTGGCTTGAAAGGAAAGGGATATTTTTAATTTTTATCATTTTTTACCTAGAAATCCTGAGTTGCTCAGCAGCAATGTTCAGGTCTCTCATTTTTCTTGCACTTGTATCATAAAAATCCTTTCCCTCCACCGGAATTCCATTCATTGAATGATTTTAATCCTGGAAAACTGGATTTGAAAAGAAGAGTGTGCAGCATCTGTCCTACAATTGTCAGATTATCTGGAGAATGGCTTTGGCAAAGCTGAACTATTCCCTTTAGGAATGGCTCCAGAGGGGTAAATACTGTCTGTGTCTCACTTTCACATCATTTTGTGCATTATTAAATTATAAATTATCAGGCTTTTGTTTATTTATCTATTTCAGTTTCTCAGTGCTGTGTCCATTTTCAATTTGACTGAACTTGGCTTGCTTTATATCACTTTTAAGTGGATTTTTTTTTTTTTATGGAAAGAAATATTCCCTCTGTTTTAAGCTGAAATTACGATATTTCTGGTCAGTCAATCTGTCAGTTTTGTTTCTACCTTCCACTTTAACTCCATGTGGGAAGGTTTGTAATTGTAGTTCATTAACTAGGCCTGGAATCTGTAAGTCTGGGATGAAAACACAACGATGGAAGAGCTCTAGCCAGGGATAAAACATGGATTTTTAGCAGGAATCTTCTAGGGAGAGAAAGGAGATGCAAACCTTAATTAGGCAAGGAAGGGACCTTAAAAATCATCCAGTGCAGGGACACCTTCACTGTCCCAGGCTGCTCCAGCCCCAGTGTCCAACCTGGCCTTGGGCACTGCCAGGGATCCAGGGGCAGCCCCAGCTGCTCTGGCAATTCCATCCCAGCCCCTGCCCACCCTGCCAGGGAGGAAATTTTTCCTAATATCTAATCCTGCAGTTTTAGATCTAAACCTGCAATTTTTCAGTCTGAAGCCATTCCCTGGGTGCTGTCCCTGCAGCCCTTGGGAATTGTCTCTCTCCAGCTTTCCTGGGGCTCCTCCAGGCCCTGCAAGGCCACCCTGAGCTCAGCCCAAAGCTTCTCCTCTCCAGCTGAACAATCCCAGCTCTGCCAGCCTTTCCTCCCAGCAGAGCTGCTCCAGCCCTCTGCTCATCCTGGAGCCTCCTCTGGGCTCTCTCCAGCAGCTCCAGCTCCTCCCTGTGCTGGGATGACAGGGCTGGGCTCTCACCTGAGCACAGGGGCAGAATTTTGAGCTGTTTTTTTCATTTCTGAAGAAATATTGATAGAAAATTTGATATTTAACTTGCAGTCATCCTTCCCTTTCCTGCCCCCAGCCAGGCACCGTTCCCAGGTGCAGGCAGCAGCTCTGGACTGGGTTGTTGCTGTGTGACAGGAAATGTCTCCTTTGTTAAAGCAGCTCACGTGTTCAGGGTTGTCCTTGCCTCTCAGAGTTGAGCTGGACTCATTTTTTAAAGCAATAACCTAATTGCTTGTGCTAATTAAGGCCCCTTAGCAGAGCAGTGCAGAATTTAGGTCAGCTTTTCTTTGCTGTCCCTTTGTGCTCCTGTTCCGGCATTTCCCACTTGCTGCAGTTCCTCTTCCCAGGCTCTCAGGATGTTGGATGTGGATGTTTTCCTGCTACCTCAACCTCCCTGACCCATTTTTGCCATCCTGTACCACCAGGAAAGACAAAAATCTGCCAGAATTCCCATTCTGCTGGAGAGGTCCTGGTTTGAAGAGGTCGGGTGCAGAGTGAGCAGTTGGGATTGTCCTGTTGGAGGGAGCTGTTCCTTGGGGCAGGTTTGCCTGGGCAAGGAGCAGGAGAGGAGCTTTATCCACAGGGAGCTCTCCAGTTCTCAGTCACCTGCTACCCTTTCCAGCTGGGAATCTTTCAGGATTAAAGCAGATTCTGCAGTGTGGGAGAAGGGGAGGATAAACCATGGAGTGTGTGGAGGGAGTTGTGTGTTGCTCTCCTGAAGTTCACCAGGTTTTCAGTATTAAAAAGTCTGAGTTGACACTTTGAGGATGCAGCATTTTTGTGCAAAGGATATTTTGTGGACAGCACATCCTTCCTGAGATGGGTGAAATCATCCCTGGAGTCACACAGCTCCTGCCTTTCTTTCAGATTCACTTCAAAACTGTTGCTTTGTGTTCATTTTTTTGTATTTTAAATCTCTTCTGCTCCACTCTCGAGGTGAATCTCACCTTCAGCTTGGCCATCCCTTTTCCAGGTGTACCTTCTCTTTCCTCTACTGTGGCTGACCATCCCAATTTTCATACAGCAATTCCTCCTGGCAGGTTATTCCAACACAAACAGAACTTGGCTGTTACCAGCTGACCCAAAAGAAGTGTTTTTCATCTTCCTGGACAGAAAAATCTTGAAATTGTGGGAAGAAGTTGAAGCTCAGGTCAATACTTCAGCCAAGACAAGGATGATATTTTTAAGGGAAAACCAAAAATGCAGAGCTCTTATCCTGAGCTTGGGATTCTGATCCTGAGGCCTGGGATTCTGGAAATCCAGGAATTGTGGTAGAGTTGAGATGTTGTTGGTTCTCTGTCTCATTCTAAATTCTTTCATCAGGAAGGAAGAAATTTTTTTTGTTTGTCTATCCTGACAAAGTTACACCATTCTTTGGGAACAAGATTTTTTTTTTAGTATGGAGATCAGTTCCAGGCTGTTAAGATAACAGCTATGAAAAAAATGGGTTTAAACCAATGTTTTCCTCTTTGCTCTTAGGAAGTTCTTTCTGGAGTGGTGGTCATAAACAGCAAGGACACAGTGCAGCACCAGGGGATCTCCCTAACCATGGAAGGCTCAGTGAATCTGCAGCTCAGTGCCAAAAATGTGGGTGTGTTTGAGGCCTTCTGCAACACTGCCAAGGTAGGACCTGCACAGGTGGATGCTTTTAGCACCAAACACTCTATTTTCTAAAATGAAATCTTTCCTTCAAGGCTCTCAGGTGGTCAGAGCTGCTCATGGTGTGGAAGTGATGGAAAGCAGGGAAATGCTCAGCTTTATGTGGAGATCACAGAATCCCAGGATGGGTCAGGCTGGAAGGGACCACAGAGGGTCACTGGTGCCACCTCCCTGCTCCAGCAGGGCCATCCCAGGGCACATGAGAGTGTCCAGAAAACTCTGGAATATCCTCAGGGAGGGATATATGAGGACTTGCACTGGTGGGAGAATTTTCTTTCAGGCCAAAATGCACTGCCATAAATGGTTAAAAAGGGTTACTGGATGATGCACTGAATCTGTGATTTAAAGAAAAATAATGAATTGTGGGATGTTACTTTATTTTTGTTGAAGTGACTGGGTTTAGTTTAACTGGATTTTGTGCCAGATCAGTCACTGTCTGTGGAGGCCATGGAGGGGTTCCTGGGCATGAGACAAGACTTGCCAGGTTCCCCTGGAGGGAATGGGAGCTGTGGAGCTCCTGGAAGGGCTCTGTGCTGATGGGAGCAGGGTGGCTCTGCCTGGAGGCAGCTCCATTTGAAAAATGTTTGGTTAATTTAGGATGGCCTTGAATCAGGGAATCACAGAAAGTTCCAGGTGGAAGGGATCTTAAAGATCATCCATCCCACCCCTGCCATGGCAGGGACACCTTCCACTGTCCCAGGCTGCTCCAGCCCCAGTGTCCAACCTGGCCTTGGGCACTGCCAGGGATCCAGGGGCAGCCCCAGCTGCTCTGGCAATTCCATCCCAGCCCCTGCCCACCCTGCCAGGGAACAATTCCTCATTGCCAAGATCCCATCCAGCCCTGCCCTCTGGCACTGGGAGCCATTCCCTGTGTCCTGTCCCTCCATCCTTGTCCCCACTCCCTCTCCAGCTCTCCTGGAGCCCTTCAGGCCCTGGCAGGGGCTCTGAGCTCTCCCTGGAGTTTTTCCTTCTCCAGGTGAGCACCCCCAGCTCTCCCAGCCTGGCTCCAGCCCTGGGATCAGTTCAGTGGCCTCCTCTGGACTCACCCAACAGCTCCACTTCTCTCTTATGTTGGAAGCCCAGGAGCTGGGGACAAGAATGGCAGAACTGCAGAGAGAAAAGAAATGTCATGTCCAAGCCAGCTCCCCAGTCAAACCAGTTAACCCTCATTGTACTGAGAGACTTCCCCTAAATAAGAATAAACTTCAGAGGTCAGGGGGGATGGCTCAGTGGCCTTGGTCATTCCTGCTGCTGTTAAGGGTCATAATTTAGGAAATGAAGCTCCACTTCCCAAAGCTGGAGCTGCTCCTGGTGAGCTCCCTGAATTCTTTGGTCATTAATGTGATGCCCTCATAAAATAGAAATTGTTTTCTTGAGCAAAATTAAAGTATTTACAATTTCCATTGTAAAAAAATATCCCAGTACTGTTTGTCCTGAAGAGGTCATATTCTGGTAGAGTTCTGGTAGAGTTTAGATGCTGTTGGTTCTCTGTCTCAGCCTAAATCTCTTTAATATTTCTCCTTGCAGCCTATTCAGATTATCAACAGCACCATTGAGATGGTGAAACCAGGGAAACTCCCCAGTGGAAAGACAGAAATTCCCTTTGAATTCCCACTGCAAATGAAGGGCAACAAAGTCCTGTATGAGACATACCATGGAGTCTTTGTCAATATCCAGGTGAGGAAGTCCTGTCTGGAGAGAAAACAGGAAATTTCATCTGCACAATGTTTTCTAAAGCAGCTCCTAATCCCTGGAAATAGAGGATGAATTTTGGTGGTGTTTTCTTTTCACACTGACTGAGCCTCCCACCCTTTATCCAGTAAATGTTTAAGGAATGATGGCACAAACAAAATGTTTTACCTGAAACACCTCAGCAGAACATCTGTAAGCTAAATTTGATCCATGGAAAAATGCAGCTCTTAATACATGGAAATTGAGGATGAAGTTTGGTGGTGTTTTCTTTTCACACTGACTGAGCCTTCCACCCTTTATGCAGTAATTTTTTTGTGAATGATGGCACAAACAAAATGTTTTACCTGAAACACCTCAGCAGAACATCTGTAAGCTAAATTTGATCCATCCTGATGTTGTAGGAAACTGTTTCCATTCCCTTCCTGAAAAAAAAAAAACAAAACAGCACCACAGTGTGGTTGTATTCCAAATAAATGTGTAATTTCAGCATGAAAACTCCAGGTGTTGAGAACAACAAATCAGGAATTGTTTGCTTTGCTGGGGTGAGAAAGAGTAACTTCCCTTGCCCAGATCTGTATGGAATACCTGCTTGGACACAGTCTTGTGGAAATAGAGTTTTGAAATCTGATCTTTTTTGGTTAAAAATTTCTTTATCATAGGTGGGTTGGGTTGTTTGGGTGATTTTTGGTGGTTTTTTAGGGGGAAAGTCTTTCTTCAGCCATCTCTCAAAGGTAAATTCTGTGTTAGACAATGAAGTTTGATGTCACTGGAATGAAAAAAAGCAACCTTAATAAACCAAATCACCCCCCAGCAGCCTTTCAGAAGTAACTAAAAGAAAAAATCCCTTGTTTTTTGTCTGTGTTAGGATGTTTTTTAAATCCTTTCCATTTATGTGCTCAGTTTTGGCTTCTTCCCTCATGTAACAGCTGTTGTTTATGGTAGGGATGTCAAAAATGGTGCAGCACTGGTTGAGTTGCTTCCCATCTCCCAAATAACTTGCTGTGATCCATCAGTCAGTTTGAGCTGCACTTTAATGAGGAATATTTGTTTTATTTTGTCATTCCTTCTCTCCTCTGTGTAGCTTTTCTTGGACATAATATAATTAAAATTTAATAATTTAAATTTCAGCCAAACTTAGAGAGTCCTCCTCTCCTGAGGAGGGAATTGTGACACTGAGGTGCTGGTTAAGGGACACTTCCTAAACCTCTGGGCAGTTTAACTGAGCCTCTCTTTCTTGATTTAGGGATTAATTGTGGGTTCAAGTCTCTGTTCTGATACAGAAACCTTTAATCAGACACTGCTGGGGGGCTGTGCCATGAGCCCCAAGTGAGGAACCCAAATCCCTGGTCTGAGGGAGGAATTAAAAACCAAACCACACAAAAAAAACTCCATCCCAACAAATTCCCTGTCCTGTAAGGAGACTGAGAGGCTTTGTTGGAGATGAAGTGTAGGATTGCTGGGATAACCAAATTCTTACTATTTTTCATCTGCTGGTTTATGGCTCTTCTTTTAGGGGAGCAGATTGGAAGCAAATGCACCTCATTGCCTGATTTTAGTGCTGCTTTGAGCTCAGCTCTGTGTGTGGCTGAAGTTCCCCAGGAAATATCCCAACAACTGTGAATTCAGTCCCACAACAAAACCAAAATTAGAGGGGCTGAAGACAAAAGTACAAAAATACATCACACTGATAATCCTGTAACCAAAACAGGGTGAAAAATCACCCATAACTGCATGTAACAGCAACAACACTCTGCACAGAGGCAGAAGGGAGGTGAAAAGTTGGGAAATAGGGAGGAAATCTGAATTAAAGTTTTTCTTTTTTCCCCTTTTTTCTCTTTTTTGATCCCCTTTCCCCCAGTACACCCTGCGCTGTGACATGAGACGTTCCCTGCTGGCAAAGGACCTGACCAAGACTTGTGAATTCATTGTCCACTCTCTGGTGAGTGTGCTTTCTGTTCATTTTGCAATTCATTCATGTTTTTTGATTTATTTTTTCCCCCACTTTAAGGGAAAAAACTCCCCACAAATAAACTCATGGAAATTGTGATAGTGACACAAGGGATTACAGAATTGTTGAATCAGGATATCCTGAGTTGGAAAAGACCCCAAAAATCATCAAACCCAACTCCTGGCCCTGCACAGGACACCCCAAAATCCCACCCTGTGCCTGAGACCTTTGTGCAAAATGTAGGAGTGAAGGAAATCTGCCCCAAAACAAAACCACCCCAAAGAGCTGTTGCTTCTGATTAGAAAAACCCATCCCTCAAAGGACAAAGAGGAGTTGGATTTTCAGATGTTTTTACAGTGCCCTGAGTTTATTCTCTTGTTCATCCTTTGAGTTCTGAGACAATGGGGTGGTCACATAAATGGGATGTTGTTTTTCCAAACACTGTTTTGAATTATCCCAGCAGTTCTCAGCCAGTTCCAGGCTCCCACAGTCCTGGAAATGGGAGTTGGGTGGTGAAAATCCCTGATTTCTCTTCTTCAGGAGTTCTGATTCAGAGCCCTGACTCCAAAGTAGCACAGCTGGGTCTGCATCCAGGTGGAAATCATGGAATCTCCACAGTGGGAGAGACCTTCAGGATGATCCAGTCCCATCCTCACCCCAAACCATGTCCCACATCCAGGCTCCTGAACACTCCCAGAGACTCCAGCACCTCCCTGAGCAGCTCATTCCAGTGCCTGACCACCCCTGCAAGGGAAACAAGGGAAAACTTGCTTCTAATTTCTAATTCTAGAATTTCTAATTCTTGTTTCTAATCCTAATCCTTGTGGCAGGAGGTTGGACTCTCAGAAGATGCTTTGCTGGTTGTTACAGAAGTTCCTGTGTGGGATTTGGGGTTGGTTAAATTGAGCTGCTGAGGACAGGCCAGAGCTGATGAAATGTCCTTTTTTCCAACTCTAACTTGCTGGAACACCCTGCTTCTATCATTGCTTTGAACTCTAACAGGACAGCAAATATCAAAATCCTTTGTGTTACTCAGGACTTGTGGTGGAAATGTTATTTTAGTTCCAAAGTACCTTTTTAAAAGATGTACTTTGGTGTTACCAACAAGTTTCGTGTTGGTAAGATTTCAATATTTTCTGCAATATCTGATGCTACATTTTATTGGTCCATTATTACATTTGTAAGTGAGCCACACTTGTCAGAGGAGTGACAAATCACATCCCCTGCAGTTTTCCTGGGTTTATTTCTTGTTCCCACTACAGCACTTGTGAGCTCACCAGTCAGTAAATCATGAATCTCTCAGTCAGGGTGAATTAATGAGGTTTTACTGAACATATAATTCTCACTGTCAGTGCTCAATGTACCATTTCCCTTCAGCCTATTCTGTGCCAGAATTTGTCATTTTGGGAAAATGCAGCCAATCTTTTGCTAATCTCTTCCATCTTGCAGCTGGGCAGCAGCAGCTATTTTGAATTCTTGAGCAGTGAGGGCAGATCCTCACTCAGAGTTCCAGATCAGCCCCTTGCTGGTGGAGAACAAGAATTTAGAAAGCAGATTTGAAGCAATGGACACGAGTTAATTTAGAATCTCCCCTCCCCAAATTGAATAATGAAAGGAAACATTCCAAGGGACATGTACAATGAACTTATTTGTACATACAGAAATGGGAAATTGAGCTTTTTTTCCTCTCTGCTTCAGATGGGGAGGGTATCCCTGCTTTTCCAGCTGGTTTAGGGCAGCCAGCTGTTGTGGTTTTTAATATTCTATGTTTTGGGGATCAGATTTCAGTTTAACCCTTCCATTCCCTGCAGTCACAGAAAGGGAAGCTGCTGCCGAGCCCGGTGGACTTCACCATTACTCCTGAAACTCTGCAAAATGTTAAAGAGGTAAAAGAATTTTCTTATTATTTTATTTTGAATGTAAAGTTGGGTGTGTTTCTGAGTGAGACCAGAGGAGTGACTAAATTCTGCCTTGTAGATTATCTTGGTTTTGTTTTTCCACTTTCTTTTTCACTTTTCTAAGGAATCAAGTGATTCTGCCTCATCTCTTGCACTGTGGTGACCATTGAAGGTGGAGCTTTGCTCAGGAGTGGTTAAATATTTTTATCCCTTTCCTGAGTGAAAGATGGGAGTGGAGCAAGGGAAAACATTCTATACCATGGACAGCCAAGAGCCTTTAAAAATGTCTATTTTGAGCCTTGGTTATGCCTTTTTTTACAGCCCTCTGTGGCTTTGGGAAGCCTCAAGGAGGGCAGGCTTAGATGGGATATTGAGAATTGTGCCCTGGCAGGGTGGGCAGGGGCTGGGATGGAATTCCCAGAGCAGCTGTGGCTGCACCTGGATCCCTGGAAGTGCCCAAGGGTGGACACAGGGCTTGGAGCAGCCTGGGACAGTGGAAGGTGTCCCCACCTCCTTCACCAGCTCCTGGATGAATTCTAACAGCCAAGTTCTGCCAGTTCTTCCCAGGAAAAGCCCATCCATGGGGTGGATGGAGGAGCAGGAAGGATGCATGTCAAGAGAGAATATTGTAGGAGAAATCCTGATACAGAGTGAAAGAAATAAATTTAAGCTATGTGAGGAATTTCTGAACTCTTGAGCTCTCAACTTTGGAATTTTTGGGCAATTTGCTACTTAAGTTTTTTTTTTTCCTCTTAGTCTGCTCTTCACAGTGCCATCTTTTTCTCCTCCCTCCAACCTTTTCAGAGAGCCTCCCTCCCCAAATTCCTGATCAGAGGGCACCTGAACTCCACCAACTGTGTGATCACGCAGCCGCTGACCGGGGAGCTGGTGGTGGAGAGCGCCGAGGCGGCCGTCAAGAGCATCGAGCTGCAGCTCGTGCGTGTGGAGACCTGTGGTGAGCCCCTGGGCAGGGACCAGGCTGCAGGAATCCCATCCATCCCTTCCCAGGGAAGCAGGGAACAGCATGAAAGAAAGGCCAGAGCACTGAGGCCTTGCAGGGTTTGCACTTCGGAGGAACAGCCCCGATGATAATTTAAATGATCTCCCTGACCCTTTACTCTGTGAAAATTTGCAGGGCGTTTTTCCCCCTAATCCTGGTGGATCTCTGCTGGTTCTTGGCTTCTTTTTCTGCTTCTGTCAAGGTCAGGATTGAAGCTCTCACAACAAGGTTTCATGTTCAGACTCAGGTGTTTATTATTTCTTACCTGTATCACAGACTTACATGCCCTGAGTTCTGCAGCATTTCACTAACAAGGTACAAAATGGCTGTCTTTCTTACAAGGTCTTATAAGGCTAAACTGTCCAATTAAGAAAGGACACTTAAATTATTCTTACTTTTAACCCAATAACCTACCACTCAACGTTCACAATGAGGACTTTTCTGTCCAGTTACACAAACCCATGGAGAAGAAGGTGAAGGAGAAAGAGCAGCCTCCACCCTAAATCCTTCATTTGCTTTCTATCTATTACTGTATTCTAAACCCTTCAACTCTGAGTTTCCCACCCTGTGATGTTCCACACTTCTATTCAAACTCCACAGCCACAATCCCAGTTCTGTCATTCCATTTTGGAAGCTTCTCCATGGCTTCAGGTTGTGGCATCCACATTCTCTGAACATGATTCCCTCACCCAGGATTTTTCTCCTGGGAAGCTGAAAGGCAGCGAGAGGCTGCCCCAGAGAAAAGAAAAACAATTCTTATCTCATTTGCTTCTCCTGTGTTGTGCTCATGTGGAATGTGTTTGGAAATTGTTTACCTAAAGAGAGTCCTTGACTGGGCTCTGGTGTGAGTTGTTTTGACTCATTGGCCAGTTAGGCCAAGCTGTGTTGGGACTCTGGAAAGAGTCACGAGTTTTCATTATTATCTCTTTAGCATTCTGTAAGTATCCTTTCTGTATTCTTTAGTGTAGTTTAGTGTAGTTTTCTTTAACATAATATAGTATAATAAAATAATAAATTAGCCTTCTGATAACATGGAGTCAGATGCATCGTTCTTCCCTGTCACGGCGGTCGCTGATTTTACAGTGTCAGGTCAATGCAGTGTTCTCTTGGGGTCAGGGCCTGTCAGCACAGAAAGTCTAAAATTATCAGCATCCATGATTCCAACACATCTCCACTGTAAATTCTGGCTGCTGCTTTCTCTCATCTCCTCCCATTTCCCTCCTTGCCCAGGGTGTGCTGAGGGCTACGCCAGGGACGCCACCGAGATCCAGAACATCCAGATCGCCGACGGCGACGTCTGCAGGGGCCTCCCCATCCCCATCCACATGGTGTTCCCCAGGCTCTTCACCTGCCCCACCCTGGAAACAACCAACTTCAAAGTGGGTGAGTGGGGAGGCATTTTCCTGGGAGAGGAGTGGCCACGTTCGTTCCCTTTCCATGGGCAGGTGAGGGGATAAATCCAGCAGAGCTGCAGGAGGAGCCCAGGACATCCCTGTGCTTCCCTGAGCCTGAGTCCTGCTGCATTTCAGACTGAGGAACAGCCCAAACAGCTCCATCACAAACAGCTGTGCAGCCACTAAGCTACTCCTAACAAAATTCCATGATGAGGGACAGGAGGAGCAGTGGAATGCAGGTCATGTGATTAAACACTTGAAGAATAGTCCAAGAATAAAATTCCTTCTTTTCCTCACCAGTGAGAACCCCCCTTTCTCTTTCTTCTCCTTTTTGTTTCCCACTCTCCTGCTGAAAGCCCTGGAAGCAGCAAGGTTGGTCAGGGTGTGATTCTGTTATCTACATCATGTGCTTCTCCCTGCTGATTGTTGTCAAAATCCAGTATTTTTATTAAAAAAATCAGGATTTTCCTCACTTTTTCAAATAAGTACTGCAAGAATCCACTTGGATGGTTTGTAATTCTTGCCTTCATCCTGCTGGAATCTGTTGGCACAGAATCTGTGTGCAGTG
This sequence comes from Peucedramus taeniatus, assembly GCA_013400575.1. Lineage (NCBI taxonomy): Eukaryota > Metazoa > Chordata > Aves > Passeriformes > Fringillidae > Peucedramus > Peucedramus taeniatus. The sequence continues at coordinate 86,634 of WBNO01007734.1, forward strand.
GTTTTCCCCAAAATAATAATATTTTTTTTTGCCATTTTAAGCTCTTCACTAGCAATTTACAGTGATAATTTAAATTTATTTTGATTTCTGCTTCCCTTCATTTATTAACTGTGCCTGGCTTTTTGTTCTGTTTAGGCTTGATTATTGATCTGACACTGATTTTGAGTTTGAAGGATACAATGTAGTATCTAAGAGTAGATTTTCCTCTGGAATTTTTGTTCCCCAATTTGCAGCCTGTTGTACTCCAGTATTCCATTTCCCAAGGCTGTTACATGCTGGAAACAGGCACTGGGTCTGTCCTGGAATTCTCCCATTCCATGCTTTAAACACCATCTAGGTGGAGGTGTCTTTCCCAAAACATTTTATCCTTTGATGTCTGAATCCTCTTTTCCAGAGGATTGTTTGCCATAATTTGTCAGTGATAAAACAATCCAGAGGAATCCTGTAAGATTAGAACAAAGCAGGATTTTCCAGGAATGCTCCAAGCCTGGAATGTTTCAGGAGCTCCTGCTCATCCTGCTGCTAGGATTCAGCTTTTCTGTGGAATTGAAGTAGGTTTGCTCTAGGATTCACATTTCCTGTAGAATTGAAGTAGGATTGTTCCTAGGATTCACATTTCCTGTGGAATTGAAGTAGGATTGCTGCTAGGATTCAGCTTTCCTGTGGAATTTAAGTAGGATTGCTCATAGGATTCACATTTCCTGTGGAATTGAAGTAGGATTGTTCCTAGGATTCACATTTCCTGTGGAATTGAAGTAGGATTGCTGCTAGGATTCAGCTTTCCTGTGGAATTGAAGTAGGATTGTTCCTAGGATTCACATTTCCTGTGGAATTGAAGTAGGATTGCTCTGGGATTCAGCTTCCCATGGAATTCTGTCTCTTTTTCCCCTTCTCCCAGAGTTTGAAGTGAACATTGTGGTCCTCCTGCACGACGACCATCTCATCACAGAGAACTTCCCCCTGAAGCTCTGCAGGATGTGAACATCCACAGGAGAAGCAAGGAAGGATTTTCTGGGAATTCCTCAGAGGGAAAGTGCAACTTTATCCATGCCTGACTTGAGCTGGAGCCACCTCACTTCCTTCTTCCTGTGGGCACTTCTTGTGCTTCCACTTCCCTGCTAACCTGGCCAAGACTTTGCCTCTCTGCATTTCCCAATTCTGCTGCCTTCAACAACCATGTTTTTCCTATTTTTTCTCAGGCAAATCCTGAAGGAAGTAATTCTGTAGCTTTCTACAGCTTGTAGAAGTATGTAGCAAGTTCCTCTCTTGGTTTAATTTTTTAATATTTGTTCCAAAGTCCTTTGAAGACCCCTTAAAACTCATAAATCCCATTATAGCCATACTGGTAGGGGATGGGAATTGTGACAGTATGAGAAATAAGGTCTTTGAAGGTTTAAAAAATGGTGCTACAACTCTGGAAGGGGGTGCTGAGGGATCTGTCCCAAAGTGGGACAGGTGGGATGGGAAATGAGTGATTTCAAATCACAGCAAGGAAATTTTGGTCAAATTGGCAACAGGAGTTGGTGTTGGAGGAATAAATTAATGTGTTTGTGACTGTACAGCTTAAAGGAAAAGAAATTCAGTAAGAAAAAACATTCCCAACACAAACAGGTTGTGGATTTTGATGTTTTCATGGAGCAGCCACAACTTGTGGATTTTCCATGTGGGGTAGAGGCAGGCTCAGTCTATATTATGGAAATTGGAAGTGTAAGGATGAGCACCTAAAAATGCAGAATTAAGAAAACTAATAAAAATCATTTCCTTTGGTTTATCCAGCAGCAGTGCCAAGCAGGGGAGTGTAACTCCAGTTTGGGCCCTGGTGTTTCAGGAAGAAAAAGCTGAAATTTTCATTTCAGTGCCTGGGAATTGGGAGGAAAATGCTATTTACTGAAACTTAGCATTTTTCCCTGAGACCAGGGGGATTTGGGGAAGAGCTGCAGCCCCCCAAAACTACTGGAAGCTGAAAAGGATTCCAGTGCTGGAATTTTTAGGCTTTAATTCTACAGCACAGAGCAGTTACTCCCCCCTAACTCAGAGTGAGCAGAAATAATACAACGTGTTCGGCTGCAGCAGTCTTTTTATTTTTTATTTAAGTGGTAATTAATACACTGATTAATGAGAGAGGAGTTTAAAACTTCAGCTGGAGGAGATGTAGCAGTGTGGGGAACAAGTGATCCCTGGAATTAGCCAAGAGCTCCTAATCCATGTGATGATCCCTGGATTCAGACAACAGAATGTTTGAGTTTCACTTTCAGATTCTCAGGCTCTGGTTCTCACCTTTTGGCTGTTTGGGACAAATTTGTGTTGAAGGTGCTCTGGCCACTTCAGAGGTGGAAAAAAGTGGGAGAAAATTCCCTGAGCTGTTGGAATTCTGCCCCTCCTGCTACTGGTGTCCATTCCTGCACAAAATACAGAGGAAGTGTCACTTAAAGATCCTTTAAAAAATCCTTTAAAAAAATCCTTCCCATTTAAACAGACCAACTCTTCAACAAGGGGGGAAATTCAAATTTCAACTTTATTTTGAAATTTAAGAATTGATCCATCTAAATAATTTAAAATTCTTGCTTCAAAATGTGACTGAAAGTCATTATTTAAACAATTTGAATTCTGAGCTGTGGATTTATGCAGAGAGAGGAGCTACAAGGACCACACCAGGCTTGAATCCTGGATTGTTTATGCCAGAGCAAGGGAATGTCTTGGTTCCCAATTCTGTTGGTCCATCCTCTGGGTCACCTCCTTGTTTGATATTGGAATAAATCTGAGGGAAAATCCCCCTCTTCACAGGAATTCTGCACTGGTAAAAGAATTTGGTACTTTCAGTGTCCCTTAGCCAAAAACCCACCCCTTTTGTGTGCTGCCAGGCCTGAGCTGCACAGCTTCAGGCAGGAACCAGGAGAAATCCTGGATCTTGGAGTCAAATCCCATGGCCAATAAACCCAGGGTTCTGTCTGTCCCTCAGCACTGGGGTTGTGCTGCAGCCCCTTTACATCTTGAATTCTGAGGTGTGGCAGTAAAAGCAGGAGTAGAAGCAGGCTCAGCTGTACTTGTTCCATGCAGGAAGCTCGGGGAAGTCCTCGGGGAGCAGAGCGTGGATGCGGCACATGGGGCAGGTGCTGGAATGCTGCTTGAGCCACGTCCGGATGCACTGCGGGGACAGGGACAGGGTGACAGGCACAGTTTGGGGACAGGAGTCCAGCTGCAGGCTGGAAATGATTGGCACTAATGGGGAAGCTCTTCAACAAGTTCTCCACCCCCAGATTTCAGTGGTGTGGAACTGTTCTCCTGCTCTAATCAGATTTATTCTGTCAGAACAAATCAGCATTAAAAAAGGTAAAGGGAGAAATGTGGAGTTACTCCAGCACAATCCTGGCTATTTTACTTCATGGATTTCCACTATCAGGAGGTAAATAGAGAGTTTTCAGGGATAACCCATTCCCTGAGTGTGCTGCCAGCAATCCCAACCAAATTCATTCTCTGAACATGGCAGTGAAATCCACTCTGATCAATCTTTTACTTTAAAAATACCTAAAGGTTTCTGAGAGGCTGGCTGTGGGTCAAGACTGGGGGACAAAGACTGGAAAAGGGAATTGTGCCCTGTTGTTTAAGCACTGAAGGGTAAAGGGGCTGTTTTTAGCAGGTGGAGATGAGGAAAGAGCAAAACTCACCTCTCTGTGGAAGCGATGGCCACACTCGAGCTCACAGCAGTCTCTGCTCAGCTCATCGTGACAGATGGTGCAGGGATCCTCACTGCAGGCCTGGCCAGGAAAGGAACACTCAGCTCTTTAAAAATCAGCAATTAACCAGCACATTTTGCTCAATTAACAAGGTCACTAACTTTAACCAAGTCTGCTGAAGCTTTTGTACACAAAATAAACGAGGTAATTTTTTTTTTTCCAGGATTATTTCTTGTCCTGTACAAAGCACATGGCAACAACTCCACTGAAACAGAAAACTTACAGCACTGTCCTGCTTTCTCCATTTGGCTTTAGGTGTAGCTCCAGCATTTCCCCAGGGCTGCAGGTTTGGCTGAGAGGGGTTTTTACTGGAGGAGGTTTTAGGGGCAGGCACAGCCCGGGGGGAGCCGGGGGCGATTCCTTCGGCAGGCGCTTCCCTGCTCCGTGCTGGGGGAGCAGGGCCCGGGGAGTGCAGGGCTCTGCCTGCTGGAGGTGCTGCCTGCACAGGGATCAGAAAGGAATTGTGTTCTTGGGGCTGTGCTGCTCCATTTTCCATGGGAGAAGAGGAGGAGCAGCTGCAGCCCCAGTACCTTCAAGTGCCGGTCCAGGATGAGCTCCGTGGCCTGGCTGAGGATTTCACTGGGGCTCAGCCCGGCCACGCTGTTCCCATTTCTCCTCTGCACATCCCTGATGGAGGCAATGAGGTCTGAGCTGGAGAGACAGGAAAAGCAGGATCAGGGATGGCCCTGGAGAGCACTGCAGGCTCTGTTTGGTCCCAGCAGGATCACAGATACCAGCTTTTCCCATGCACTGGAGCCTGCTCCCAGTGACTCTCAGTACCCAGGATGAAACCCCTGAACAAGCACCACAATCATGGAATGGGATGGGTAAGGAGAGACCTAAAAGCTCATCCCATCCCACCCCTGCCATGGCAGGGACACCTTCCACTGTCCCAGTGTCCAACCTGGCCTTGGGCACTGCCAGGGATCCAGGGGCAGCCCCAGCTGCTCTGGCAATTCCATCCCAGCCCCTGCCCACCCTGCCAGGGAACAATTCCTCATTGCCAAGATCCCATCCAGCCCTGCCCTCTGGCAGTTCAAACCCATTCCCCCTTGTCCTGTCCCTTCATCCCTTGTCAGAAGAACAAAGTCAGTTCTTTCTGCCCTTCATCCCTGGCTGTTCAGACCTTGTTTCACAGCACTCCTTCAATCCAGTACCTGCTGTAGTTTGGGAATATACTCTGGAGCTGGGCAAAAATATTTTCAATATTTTTGGGAAGCTTTTTGTTGTCTGGAATTGCCGAAGGCCTCGGTTGCAGAGCTGAGGGATCTTGGTGGGTCTGGTTGGGCTGGGAGTTACTTCCAGAAGCGCCTGATGGGCAGGATGGTGAGATTTTATTGGAATGTGATCCCTCAGGAGCTTTGGGATGTGTTTTCCCAGCTGCAGAAGAAGCCTCAGAGGTGGCAGGTGCTGCCTTAGCCCCAGTCTGTGCTTGGAGGGGAGGCTGGGCTGGAGCTTTTCCATCAGAACTGAAAAATCCAGGAAGGGCACTGGGATGTGCAGGTGCTGAGGAGCAGGTGACAATGGCAGGGTCACACACGGGAGGTCTGCCTGGCATTGTCTAGGAAACAAAAACATTTCACAGGAAACAGTGATTAAAACAAATTCAGCATTTGCAGTGGGAATTGTGACAGGTTTGGTTGTGCCCAGGATCTCAAAGGTGACTTCAGTTTATCTTAAAAACTCCCTTAACATCAGGGCAGTTGTTTGACCTCATGCTTATTTCTCTTCTGGTGTAACTGCAGAAGAAATAATTCCAGATGAACAACAAGAGGCACAAAAGTTGCTCTTTCCCAGTAAATTGGTGGTGATTAAGTTGTCTCCATATTCTGTGGCAATAAATAGAAAGGACAGACCTAAAAACAAGTGGGGAATTACACAGGAGAGCAGGAGTGGAACTTGCAGAAGCCCAGAAAAAGTGTAATAACCATCTCAAATATTAGATCACAACCCTGAATCTAAATTACACCCAGACAAAAAAAAAAAAAAAAAAAAAAAAAAAAAAAA
>WBNO01007735.1:0-73261 GCA_013400575.1 Peucedramus taeniatus
CTTGCCACAGACTCTGGATCTGTTGTGCAAATGCATCACTTTGCATTACATGAAATGTTCTGTTGCAAGGCCTCAAGAACCAGTTTGGGTGTCTTTGATGGGTTATGGCACCTCCTCAGCTGTCGCTCCTGTGAATGTCCATTTTATGTGGCCTTGCTAGAGTGGGAAATTAGATAGCTGACTTTTTTTGTCTGAGCAAAATTGGGTTGTCGTTGCCTCTGAACAGAGTTTTTGCCATACCCCCAAAATTCTCCTTCTCTCATCTTGGTTTTGGGGGAGTGTATGCATAGCTGGCCTCAAAGCTGAGCCTTTGGCTTCTGCCTTTCCTCATCTCGAACCCAGCCCTAGCTGATATTTAGGACTGCTGCTGCGTTTGGCTTTCTTCTGCCTACAGTCTCCCTTAGTCTTGTTATCTTCTCCTTAGAGCTGAGGTAACTGAACAGTATTGCCACATTTATTTATCTAAAGTTCCCTTAGGTGGCTTAACTCACAGTGTAAATTCCCAGTCAGGTGATGGAGGGGCAGGCTTGGGTGGTAACACCTCCTTTATCCAGTTTTGCCATAATGTGTAAAACCTATCTGTAGAAATGTTTAAGCCATGAACCATAATGCTTCAGTCTCTGAGTGCCTTGATATGCCCAGATTACCTTTGAGGCTGTGGACACAGTCCCACCAGAGGCATGACAGCCCAAGCCCTAACATCCAGAGTCCTGGCTTTGGAGAGCGGGCTTTTTGGCACAAGAGGACTTGGCTAGATGGACGCAGGGATTTTTGGTCGGTGACTGCCAGTCCAGGGTGGAGGCTGAGGATGAGGGGTGTCCTCTGGGCTCTGCCTTGGCATCAGGGTTCTTGAATGGCTTTCCCAATGGCACAGAGAGCACATGGATATCCCTCTCAGCATGTCTTCAGGGGGTAAGAAGATGAGCAGAGCAGAGCTGAGTAGGAGAACTTGGGCTCTCTATCCTGGCCTCTGGCACCTGCTCCTTGAAGGCCAGAGAAGCCGTGTGCCCTCTGAGGGCCTGGGCTTGCACACGGGGAGACGAGGCCCAGAGCGGCGCTCGAGGGCGCGGCTCAGATTCCTGGGGCTCAACCCAAGCCTCCCGAGGGAAGGGCAATGGGAGCCTGTCTCCTGCAAAACCACCCAGTATTGGCTGTCTGGGTTCTTCAAGCAGCTCGAGGACGCTCACGTCATCCCATTCGTCATCCTCCTTCAGCAGGGGCTTGACCCCGATGCTGTGGGCGGTCGCGCTTTCCCAGTTGTCCTGCTCGAGCTCTTTGTCACTGTCATCTTCCCATCTTGACTGCACGGAGGGTCGGTTACCATTCCCTTTGGGCACCTCCTGGCCAATGGAGTCTTCGTCTTGGCAAAGCTCTCTGAGAATGAACTCTTCCCAGTCTGACATTTCTTGGTGGCTCTCTGGGGAAGGGAAGTAAGCTCACTTTGTGCAAATCTATTTTTGGATCAACCCAACCTGTACTCCTCCATTTCTTTTTTTTTTTTTTCATTATGATTTACAGCGACTGAAGTGGGAAACTGGTTCTAACAAAGCCTTTCTGATCTGTTGCTCCTCTGTAGAGGTAAAACTTAAATAAGTGACAGTACTTTCACTTTATAATTTCCCAAAAACCAGCCAAGAGGCAACATCTCTAAGTCACATGAAGTGAGTCAGCGGCTCACCTTAGAAAAAATCCCACAACATCTAATCCTGGTGATGCTGGCCTAGATTGAATCATCTCATTTCACAGTCTAGTTTTTCATGGCTATAAGACATCATAATCTGTTTGGAGTAGAAATTAAAAGATTTTATAATTTTAGTTTTTCCTTACCTTACTACCTCACCTATAAGCACCATCCTGATAAATATGTATTATTCTTAGGGGCTGGACAAGTCGTTGATGGAAAAGCAGTTTTTATTTAGAGTTTGCAAGTCAACAGTTTCTTACCCTATATCAGGTAAAATGCTCTTTCATAAAGAACACAGAGTAAAGAAGCTCAGTGAAACTTGTCTTGTTTTGCATTTAAAGCCAAAACTCAGCTTCCCAGAACAGCTTTTTCAAAGCTCTTTACAGAGCTTTATGGAAATGCAGATTCCTGTAAAATCTACTGTTATTTTTGCTCCACAAATACAAAACACTGGCCTCCATGCACACAGTATTTTGCAAGTAGTTCAGTCACATAGTTCAAAAGCCACATAAGTTTAAAAAATGAAAAAGCCATAACCAAACTTTATTGATTTACTATTAAGCTCTGTATCATTGAAGCATATTAACACATCTTGAAAATACTAATACGCATGAAAATATTACTTCTATAATCCGAACTGTTTGATCTAGGGACTTATTCCACTGACAGCACTGATGTACCCATCCAATGGGTTTCTCCTAACTGTTTGCCAGCAAGACCTGTTCACTTAGCCCTCTGCACCGGTATATTCTGTATTCGAGTTTTGTAAGGCAGCTTTGGATTGGTTTGCCTCGGTGTAAAAATAAAAATTGTCTGGTTTTAGCATTCTTAAGTCTCATCTTCACCATTTTGCTGAAAAAACTATATGAAAATGCTACATTTCTCAGTGAACTGATGCCTCAAAGAGCAAGACAGGTCAGTCATTCAGGGAAATGGTATGGTTGAAGCTATTGCTGTAGAGCTAAGTAAATTGTTGGCAGCGCTTTTGCTTTCATTCATAACCCTTTTTTCTGTAGTATTTTTAGCTCATCTAATTTCTACATTTAGATGTGTTTAAGAAAATGGAGATTCAATGTGATAAACCTCAGAAATTCTACTGTCATCTGCCTGGTAAATACAGGTTTCTATGAAGTATCAAATCTGTTACTGACCTTCAGTCTAATTGCATCTGTCAGGCTTCCAGTTCATGGAAACTTTCTTAGAGCAAGATTTTAACTCTGTTATATTTATTTCCTTGTCTGTGCTGAGTTTTGTCTTTCCTTGGAGCTTCCCAAAAAGGCTATGAAGAAAGGAGATGGGAACCTGATGGGAATGGTCCTGGATGTCATGAAAGCCAATACTGATGAAGAAAACCAGTATCTTAAATCCGTGGTGCTTAAGCATTTTAAGCAAGCAAAAAACTTCAGTGCTCTTAAAGAGGCACCTGAAGGCCAAACTATGCAGCTTTGGGAAGTGAGCAGAGTGTGATCTGCTGGTTAGACTGGAAAGTTTTGTTCATCTATATCTATAGAGAGAGAGTGGGTAACCCCTTCCCACCTTTTCCTAGATTTAAGGATCCTGTTAAAAAACTAGGAATAGTGACTTAAAAGTTGTAACTTGTGCAAGATGAAGAATGTCAGCAATATTCTCTGCGCTCAGCCACCAGCTCCTTTTCAGTCTGTAGTACATCTGCAAAGACAGATGGACACAGCTTAAGGTAATCCCTAGATCCCCAAGTAAATGAATCCAATGGATAATTACCATCCTAGTCCAAAATTACCAATTCACTTTGGCTCGGATGCAACCAATAGATTTTACATCTTATTTTTTCTGACACCTGTCAATACTCAAAAATCTCTTCTATAGGTAAGTAGTTTAGACCACTGTTTCATGCTCCAGTTGAGATTTTAGAACTTTCTGGTTTTCTGTATTTTTAATTTCCAGTCAATTAATTTTCCACCACCCCCACTTCTACAGTTGAACCCTTGGAAATGTTAAAATGAATGTTATCTCCCACTTTTTAATAAAAGTTCAAGTGCAGAAAACTCAAGACTATACTTTAGCTGACTTTAGCTGCTTTTCAATAGCCTCTAAACCAGCTACATGCAAAAAAAAAAATATTTAGTAGATCTGGTTTTGTTCCCAGGTATTTCAAGTAAGAGCAAGGTTCTTGTGAAGGTGATTTACTAAAAATTATAAAGGATATCTGTCATGCTGTTCTGTCTACTTCTGCTGCTTGCATTTTGCTTCTTTTCCTGACTCCCTACTTGTATGGTGCCTCTGTGAAATAGAAATTTGGTTTATTTGCTTCAGACTTTTATGGATCACAGTGAATTCTGGACAAGCTAGGAAAATGGTAAGAATAAATCTGACCCATGAATGAAATTGTAATCTGATTACTCTTGCTGTTTCCACATTTTAATTTTAGATTTGTTTCAAAGCCTTTCACTGTACAGATGCAAAAGATTCGGCTCCTTATTTATATTGCAGTAAAAGTTATTGCACAAAAAAAAAGGCAAAAACTTAATAATGCAAAAATAATGCATATTTTAATAATGCAGTAAAAATAATGCAAAAAGTTAATGCATCAAGTTAGCAAAACTATATTTTATTTAGTTTGAAGTATGAAGCACTCGTTAGACCCATGCAGGTGCACCCCACAGTGATCACAGAACAAAGTAATAATGAGAGACTCAAAGGTGAAGAACCTAAGAAGCAACAGGATGGAACTAGGCAGAGATGGTGCTCTGACATGGCAGGAAACTGTGTCTGGAAGAAGATTGGCTGTGTGGCTATGGTTCACATGGCTTTTTTTCCACTTATCTTAGCTTCAGATGTTTTCTGGGATGAAGGATATAATTTCTCTGCTTGTGTCAGCTATGTCCTGTGATGAATATGTTGGCATTGGCTGGAAATGGCTTTGTTTGGCACAGGATAACCCTGGTCTTTTCTCAAAGAAGCAGCCACACCTACAGCCCTCCCACTGCCGGCACCTGGTCACCTGCACCTAATGCCTAGGCAAAACCAAATGAAAAAAAATATCAGGGCTTCAAAGCTCAGTGACTGAATAGAATCAGGAAATCATAAAATGGCTTGGGTTGAAAGGGATCTTAAAGACCACCCAGTTCCTAACCCCTGACCTGGGCAGGGACACCTTTCACCAGATCTGGTTGCTCAGAGCCCCATCCAACCTGGCCTTGAACACTGCCAGGGATGGAGCATCGACAGCTTCTCTGGGTAACCTGTTCCAGTGCCTCACCACCCTTGCAGTGAAGAATTTTTTCCTAATATCTAATCTAAACCTACTCTCTTTCTCAGTTTAAAGCCATTCCTCCTTTTCTTGTCACTGCATGCTCTTGTGAATAGACCCTCTTCATTTTCCTTATTGGCTCCCTTTGGCTGCTGGAAGGCTGCAATTGCGTCACTCCTAAGTGTTCTCTTTTCCAGGCTGAACAAACACAGATTTGTTAGCCTTTCTGCGTAGAGAGGTGCTCCATCCCTCTGACCATCTTGGCGGCTTCCTCTGGACTCATTCCAACAGGCTGATGTTCTTCCTGTGCCAGAGTCTGAAGAGCTGGATACAGCACTCCAGGTGGGTCTCAGGCCTTGTTGTGACAGCAGGTTCACAAAACCTGGTTTATGTTCTCCCTTTGTAGTAAAAACTCCAGTAGAAACTCAGTGCAACTGTTCCATTGCCCCAAGACCGAATTTGTTTGAGATAAAATGTCCATCAAACTACGGGTACTGTCCTCAAGCTGTGTTAGCTGGAGAGGCTTCTTTTTGGCATTTTGTTGATTTGGTGGAAGAGTGCATGGGAAGAAGGGAAAATCAGTTGTGATGTATCAGGCTACTTTGCCAGAGTGTTTAGCAGAATATTTGTCTTACAAATATTTACAATCTGTTTAGCTTTGAAAGGAAGGTGGAAAAAAATTAGCCCCCTGAAGGTTTTGCCCTTGTAAATATTTTAAGGTGCCCTTCAGAAAGTCTTTACTGAGCATATAACAAGTGTCTAGCTGATATCAGCTACCCAGTAGTACCAAGCACTTTGTGCCCTCTCAGCTCTTGTAGCAGTTTGAACACTCTGTTATGCTTACCATATATGCCCTTCTCAAGTGTCATTCTTGATGGGAACAGGGTTGATGTCCTTGGTTCAACAGTATGCACTGCTTTGCCAAGTGGTCTACCTTTGGGGTCCAGATGTATACAAGAGAACTCTCAGTGGTTGCTATCAATAGTCCAGTCTCTTCTAAGGGATTCAGCATCTCTGAGTTTTGAATCTTCTTATTTTTCAAAATTTTCTCCAATTTCAGTTCTGTATGCAGGGTTAACATGCAGAACCTCTCTAATATCTTTCATAGTTATTTGCTATCTGAGTTAGTTAATCGAGTATTCCAAATCTAGCTATAGTTATAAATGTGGTTAAATTACAATTTTCTTCCTTTTAGACATTTTCTCCTTGACTACAGGTAGAAAGTAAATACAGTAGATGCCTTTGTAGTTGGATTTAATTTGGGGAATTTTAAACTGACCCATCTGTCACCTTCCATTTTACTGATGTTACTGTTTGGTGCTCAGCAATCAATCAGCTGTCAGCAAGAGACCTGCTTGAGTCTCTCTCTCTTTTTTTTTTTTTTTTTTTTTTTTTTTTTTTTTTTTTTTTTTTTTTTTCCCTAGAGCCATACACAGCAACAAGACCTTCTCAGTGTCAAACCTGGGCAACTTGAGAATTCATCTCAGCTATATTTATCCACAGATTAGCTAGGAGTAATACCAGAAGGCAATCCATTGGATGTCTTTTTAATGATAGGAGAAATCAGTCATTAGAAGTGCTCATTTCTCTTCTGTGGATGACAAATGAGTTTCTAAAAGGGTCATCAGCTTCAGGCTCAGCCCTTCAATATATGAAGCTGGGTGAAAGGAAACCACACTAGGGAATTTATCTCTTCTCACCTTTGAAAAGGTGAATCCAAAAGGCACAAGCTACAATGGCACAGCAGGTTGGGTAGCAGAATCCGAAGACAGAAACAGTGAAGGCAGGATTGATGAAGGAGAGGCAGATTGGGGAAGAGAAATGAAAAGTCATAGTGAGAACATGGGGAGGGAAAAGATGGAAATGGAATGAAGTGGATTTTGTACTATATTCAGGAAAGTAGAAAAGAGCAAAAAAATTTATGAGAACAGAATTGAATAGTTCATTTGCTTTAGCAGCTTTTGAGATGCATTAATTACTTCCAAAATACACCTGGAGGGAAAAAATTTAAAACTGTAGTGCCTTTAGCTTGAAGAGTAGCTGCTTTAAAGGAACCCGTTTCTTAATATAATTCAACTTAATGAGATAGCAACAAGTGTAGCTTCAAGAAGAATTTGGTTTATTATTTCCCTAGTTATTGGCTAAGAAAATTGAAAGTGGGGAAAGAATCTCATTCATCATCATCCTTGTGGCTTGTATCACAAATTGCCAATTAAAGTGTAGCAGGGGAGCAAAGCACATTTCCATGCTTTCCAAAGAATGTCAATTCTACTTATGTTCAGTGACTCAAATTCAGCAATACAACTTATTCATGTTGGTGGCACTGCATCGGATGCAAATCAACATGGAATTTGACTTTTCCTAATAATCTTCAGTTGCTGTGACAGGCTATAGCAAGTGTGTCTATAGCAAGCATGGCTTAAAAGCAGCTGGTTGGATACAGCTTGGAGTTGTACCAGCATGAAGTTCTGCTCTGCCTGATCACAGGAGTATTTACTCATCTCATCTGGTGAGCTGAGCAGTCTGTTGATCTCTCTGCTGCTGCTCTTGCACTACTAGTGAAGCTGCAAGTGAAAACTAACTTGTGTGTGAAATCAAGACAGCAGTGACAAGTCTCTGCTGACATCAACTGATGGCAAGGCAGGAAAAGGGTCAGTTTAAGTGGGCAGTGGAGAAACAAATGCTGACTTTATTTTAAAGCCTCCCTTGCAAAGTTCAGTAACACTGTTGTATCCAAAATGTGTAATCTTTAACTAGCTAAAATCCAAACTCATAGTATCACACCTCTCACAGTCATGAAATAATTTTTTCCTCCTGTATCTCCCTGTAAATTAGTTTAGTACTAGTATTCCTGTACTAAATATGGAAAAGGGAGCAGAGAAAGGGCACATGAGGAAGGGGAATACATAATTAAGTTCAGCTTTCCCCAAAGAGTAACGTAAGTCCAGATTCCTGGGGGTTTGTTAGAAATATGAAAGGCAGACCAGAGTTCCTTAAGAAGAATGCAAGTCAGAAAACATTATTTTTACCACCCAAACTCTAACTAACTGGAGTATCTTCATCTTGAAAAGTATGAATATAAACCTTAATGACTCAAATCATCACACAGTTTTTCTGTATTAAGAAGAATAGCCTGAGTTAAGAATTCTCTTATTTGAACATAATTTTCCCTTTATAGTGAGAAGCCACTCTGCCTTTTTTATGGAAACCACTCTTTCAATTTAAAAGAGTTTAGAAGAGACAATAACTGTTTCGCTGGTAGGACCCAGTTCCCCCAGGTCAAAGGGTATCTCAGTTCCAAGGGAACTTTTCTGTTCATTAAAGGCATATCCTTATTTTCCAGAGCTCCCCTCTTCTCAAGATCTCTTGATAAGACAGGAGAAGTAGTAGATAAGGTATTTGTGATCCTTCTTTTCTGTCAGGACTGTCCTGTTTGCTAAGCAGTCAGATCGCAACACTAACACTGAAAATTTGAAAGTAATTCTTTTTGTATATTCCAGAAGACACACAGGTTGAAAACTGTAAGGTTCAGCCTCAGTTTACAACAGATACACTCACACCACTATCCCACAACAAAAATATTTTCTTCCACCAAATGTCTGCAGAAGACATCACAAAAATGGGATCCATATCTGTCAGTTCTTTCTTTTTACCCAGACTTCAGTGACAAGCAAAAACCTGACAAATATCCTGCATTATAATGTATCTGTACAGCTAGTTTTTAAAAGCTGAGTTTTGGATATTAGTCCACTACCTTAAGGGTCAGAATCCTGTATCTGTTCCATTCACAGGTAAGAATGCGTTTTCTAATTTCTAATCAAGTCTCTTCCTCATAAAAAACTATATCTATATATCTCATTATCCAGAGAGAGATGAGCCCCACAGCTGAAGAGGCAGAGGAGGATTGCTTATATCCTTGAGTTTGTGAAATAAATTATGTTCGGTAAAATGATTTCTCATCCATCTGTTACAGAGAGAAATACAGTGCAGCAGGAATTTGTTCAAAATCGTGCTCAAACCATTCTGTTTGCTGGAGTGCTGTTGTCGTCCTTTCAGAAGAGATAGGGATGGGGGAATATTGCTTTTCAGAAACAGTGTGGCTGGTGTAGTTAATAATTCCTTTATATAAAGGGATATTCTATATCCCTTTACAATATAGAATATTTCAAGTTATTTTAGATCAGCAACTGAGAACAAAGGTAAGGCTGACCAAGTTGAAGAGTATTCAAAGAATGTGTGCATGCTCTGTTCCTAATGCTTCTGAATTTGAATTGTGAAAGAGTGATTTGCTCAAGAGGTTTGTCAGGAAAGCTGCCAGGTGTTGTCTTTTTCCTTGTTTTTTAGAGCCACCCTCATAAATTTTAGGCCTTGGCACTGTAAAGTCTGGTTGGGTAAATCAGCAGGTTTTTTTCTCATTTAAGCCATTGTACCATTGTACATTCCAGTAGGCTGCTTTCCTGAACAGACTTTACTGCTTCATGCCATGAAAACAGAAATACTTGATTTTGCATCTGTATGGCAGTGACTTCATTAGGTTTGCTGTAGATGGATGCTGGGACGAGGAACAGCAGAACCACCAAGATTTCGAATAGGCTTGTCTCTGCACTCATCATCTGGTAATTCCAAGTTTTTGTCCAGAAAATCAGATGACTTGTGAGCTCCTGACACTTGGGTTGTTTCACTCTTCAGTGCTTTGTAATTTGCAGGCTCCAAGAATAATATGAAAGGAGCAAATTCTTTGCTGCATTTAGACTTAACTGAATGTAGCTGAGAAAGGGACTCTCTGGAATTTGGTTACCTCTTCCCAGTCCTGGTCCTGATCCTGTTATTGTCCTTTCTCTTTTTTAAGCTCATGATAGAGAAGGACACATTCGTAAACTGAGTGCCGATTTCTACCTTGCAACTTTCTGAAGGAATTGCTTGATCTCTGCATCTTACTAAGGCAGCAGCTTTTGTTATGAAAAGCCTTTTTTGAGTACCCAAAAAATCTTGCTTAATATGTCCAAGAGAGGCAGATTGTGGAAAGCAAACTTCGAGAGAAAGGTCAAGAAAAAATTAATTTTGGTCTAAATCTAAATGAAGTAAAAAAATTCTTGTGTTTTCAAACCAGGGAAGAGAAAACAATGACCAACCAACCCCCATGGGAATTTCCCAAATATTTTTTGTTTGAGCACACTGCCTTTGTGTTCATATTACATAGCTCATCTGCCAGAAGTGAAAGTAATTTTCTAGTGTTATTAACAACTTAGCAGGAAACTGAGGAGCTCAATGTCAGGTTAAGCCCTGAAGAACTGTTATGTCTCTTCAAAGAAGAAGCAAAAACCAGTCAATGATTTCATCAATATTCTAGCCACTTTAAGGATTTAGTTCTAGTGAACTTTTTGATTAATTTACCATGAAATACACACTCTCTTCCTATTTATTAGTTACACCCAGTCAGTTTTTGTTTTTTTTTTCTATAATGTTCTTTACACTGGAATATTTATAATGGTTGCAGCTCCTGTTTCTTGAGTTATTCTCAGGGAATTTAGATGCCAATGAGAAGGAGGAGCTCACTACTGTTCATTGGCAGAGATATTTAATGTCTTTGATGGAGACACTTCATCATATGAAAGCACATATGCATTTAATGTTTTATTCCAGCTTGAGTAGGAAAGCAAGGAAAAAGTATGAATAGATATAATGTTCGGGATTGGCAGATAAAAAAAGAGCCTCAGAGGCCTAAGTCTGAAGCAAAGAAGAACATCTGCATAGCATCTGTGGATGAGGGTTTTCTTTGTGTATAGCTATCAAGTCTGGTGCTTTCTACAACTGTCTATCTCCCTTAAAACACTTTTTCAAATTAAGAGAAAAGGAGAAACCTTAGCGCTGGTTACTGTTTACCTTAATACAATCCTAAAGCCTCCAGTTCCTTAATGCTCAGTTTGAATTTTTGTGTAATTAATCTTTGGCAGCATTTCTTGGAAGTGGGCACTGGAATAGCGGTGCAACATATGCAAGTTATTTTAATTTAATTTCCAGTTTTTGACATGTACATTCATATTTAGTTATGTTAATTATAAGTCAGTATTCACTTCCTCTGATGACAGGGAATGAGTTAAACTGTTTTAAATTAGCTCAGCCTCTCAGAGTTCAGTGACACTACCCCTGAATTTTAGGATTGTCCTCTCCAATGTTAATCGATGCAATCTCATTTCATCCAGGCCCCTGATTAAACTCATTCATTAGAACTGACACTGTCCTGTCATGCATGATCTTTCTGTGCTTTTAGTAAAATAGGATTTCTAGGGCACTTTCTTCAGAACAAACTGGAGAAGCTTAATTTTTTGCAGGGAAAATGGAAATAGAGAAGGAATTTGGAGCAGCAGCAATTTATGATTTTTTTTGGTCTGTTTGTGGGTTTTTTATTTGTTTTTGGAGTTTTTTAGTTTTTTTTATTTTGTTTTATTTTATTCCCCCTGAAAACAACTTTGACTTTTTTTATTTTGAAAGTAAGTGAAAAGATTTTGTCCTGTTGAGAATGTATTAATTATCTTTCTACATGAAATTTACCTTCCACAACAAAGCTCTTGTTTTTTCAGTATGATATACAGTGACTATCAAACATCCTATGTAATGTCCATCTGCTCTGGAATCAGTGCTTTGTTCTTTGCTGTATTCAGTTAACATCTAATTCTTGCTTACATGAATGGCATTGCTAGCTTTGTGAGTTGTATAGTGGTTTCTACACATAAACATGGGAATAGATTATTTACAGGCAGTGGCTGGTTTCTAAGTCAGTACATTACCAGTGCTGGGGGATTTAATGTATTTAGCAGGTGAAGGATGTTATTAACCACGTACACAATGTAAAGTGTTTTTCATCAGCTCAAAGGCTGGGACATGCTGATAGTCATGTGTTTGGAAGATAGATTACTTGTTGGTAGAATTGCCTGGCTAAGGTTTAGACATGCCTCAATGATCTCGGACCTGGGGGGAAGCTGACAAAGCTTGGAGAGAAGGATGTACCACTGCTGGTGGACACAAAGAATGCAGAACTTAGGGGCCACAAGAATGTTTGGCAGAACACCCAAGATAAGGGAGAAACTATTAAAGCCGCCTCAGCAAGAGTGCTGAAATCAGCTCCAGCTGAAAAGGCAGGGGGAGATTACAACCACCACCTTACAGACCCCCGACTCAAGAAACCCACCAAACCAAGAGAAACACTGAACATGTGGCTTAATTAGCATAAGAAGAGAGGGAATCATTTAACCAGTAGAAGATAGAATACTAGTTATTAGGAGAACTATGTAACTTATAACCAAGGAAACATTAATGCCTTCGTTTGTTAAAATATGTAAGTAGTGAAAGTTTTGATAATTGGGGTGCTGGCTTTGTGAATTTGGAATGCAGCACCCCTTTCTATGCAGAACTGTAAATAAATCAAATATCTCGACTCAGTATGGGGACTGGCCTCTTGCACACTGGGCAAAAGAACTTGTTTTGGGACAACAATACTTGTGATATTCTGAATTTTTTTCCTATAAATTAAATAGCCTACTTAGGCTAAGTCCTGGAAACTGCTCCTGTTATTTTTCAATGTATGCTGCTAGAGCAATGGCTACTACTTCTGATATGTAGCCTTTGGAGTCTTCTGGGTATGTTCTAAATTGTAAATATTATTCCTTTAAATTTTGAATCCATCCACACTGAGTTCAAGAACTTTTTCTGAGACAATATAGCCCATTTAGAGTCCATCATCATATATGTATCATTCATGTTCCTTTTGAAATTATTTTGTTTTACCGAGAGGTCACCAGCCTCTCAGTATCATGAGTTTCTGCAGTCATTTTCAGTATCCTGGATATTTTTGTCCAGTACTAAATGATCCTATATCACTATTTACTCTAGGACTGCTTAATCTGCTGATCATGACAGATCAAAGCATCGGTGCCATTGACAACCTCTTCCATTTTTAAAATTGATCATATATTTCTGTCCTTACCTAAATATTATGATTGTTATTTCATAGACTCTTAAGCTAGCAATCTAAATCCCTAATCTAAATTTTTAGTCAACTTTACTTAATTCCATGAAAACAGGGTGTTGAAAAGCACTCAGGGACCTTCTCAAGGCATTATAAACCATACTATCAAAAACATCTTTTGTCATAGCACTCAAGTTATTTCTGATTTAAAGCTGTATTCTATAAAAGATTTTTCTTTACTTCAAATATTGCCCTTGTGTCTACTGAACTGATTCTTTATTATAATTTTCACCAGCTTTCCTAATGTGGAAGCCAGATTCCTGACTGGTTTTCCAGATCACACAGCCAGCTTTTTTTTTTGAGATAGTTGTCCCTCTATGAATGGCTTCTTCCCTTTTAATTAATTAATTTGTTCATGGTTAACAAACTGTGATTAATCTTATCCACGCATCAATCTATTTTGTCTACTATTGAGCACTGTACAGGAAAACAACAGATCCTCAGACTGATAAGCACTGGAGAAGAAACTTAAAATTATAATATATCCTGATTTAGTTTTTGGGTTTGTCATATTTCCCCTTGGAAAAAATCAGAAATTTATGCAGCCACTTTTTTCCAGATGCTGCCCTTTGTTATCAATTTATTTTGCAATCTGTTTTTCATTATTTTGTCATAAATAACATGTTAGTCTCATCTGTTTAGGATCATCATATTTAGGAATCCTTCTCTAACAAGTCTTTGATGCATTTTTCTCTTTACCTCCCTCCCTCCCTATTGACCCCTCCATTCTTCCCTGTTTCATTGGATCATGTATTTTTGTGTCTGCATTCCCAGAGATGGAAAAATGCAGGTAATGCCTGAAGATACGAGTACCCCTTTTGACCTGTTCTCTGGTTTGTTTAGACCAAGGAACACCTTGAAAATGAATGTATTTGAGAGTCATTACCAGCCTGAAAGACTCAAATATTCCTTTTAAAATGGACCCAAACCAAGAATTCAGGCTACAACTTCAAAGCTGATTTGTCATTGGGCCAAAACACAGCAGCAATTTACATCTAATACAGGTATGAGGAAGTTAGAGTTGACATTTTCATGTTTAGGGTTTGCACCTGCCTGTTGAAAGCAAGGTGCAGCGTGTTGCTGTGCTCTTCTGTATCTGTGCCTCTCTGAGCGTCCCGGCTGGCTGTGGCACAGCTACAGTGGGGGACACTCTCCCGATCTCCAGGGGAGTCAGGAGGGAGGCTCAGGCTCTCGCCTTTGGGGATGAGGCAAAGGTACGACGGCGGAAGAAGGAGTGGACTTTGGATGAAGATATCAGTCCAGGCTTATTCAGGGCAGTGACCCTGAGCCTAGCATGACCTTGCTCCAAAGCCAAAGCCCCGGGTCCATGACCAGAACTCATCTATTTTGTACAATAAACTGCCCTCCAAAAGTGATGCAATCAGAACCGATTATTTTTCCATGGGATACAATCAATATTTGCAAGTCAGTACCACTAGTTCATTCCTTCCACAAATGGTAATGGGGAAGCTGATCATAAAACACATCAGACAATCTTTCCTCAAGGGGAGATAAATTTTTGTGAAAACAGAATGTTTTCTTCTGGTCTGTGGTGAATGACAGTCTTGAGGTCAAAACAGGCTGCAGGCTACCCTTTAGCCTTTAGTTACTATGTTCCTGGTGAATTGATAAATTTCAAGTAACATCCTGCTTCCTTAAGCCCAGATAGGATAAGCTATTTAAAACAGGCTAGCACCTTTGAAAATCATGTTTCGCTTTTGGAAACATATAGCCTTGTTTTCAAACTTTGGAAAAAACCCAAGAACTGAGGAATCTGCTGAGTTATTGCAGAGTATCTGCAGAAATATTGTTCAAAGACTAATGCATACAGGAAATCACTGATTGCTGGATAGGCTTTCCCAGGAGCACCTAAAAGCTTTTAGACCCCCAAGAATGGCCAGAATCTCCCTACTGTGCTCCAGAGAGTTTCCCCTTGAGCCTTTCCTGCACCCCTGCAAGTGCATTCATGCACAGGAAATTGACCACATTGAAAAATCTCTTTCCTAATATTTATCTTCTCAGGAAACCATTTGAGGTGTACTAATGAAAGAAGTCCTTACAAACACTGATTTTTAATAATGTCTTTAAAGAAAAATGGAACTATGTGATAGTGGTCCTGAGACATATAAGACAGGTATCACTGTGTGCAGTTTGAGAGACAGAAACTGGCTTCTGTGTGGGCACGCACATTATGCTTTGCACCTTCTGCCTCATGGAGAAGGAGGCCTTATTTTGCAGCAGCTAGGACAGACTGTCCTCTGGGTTCAGGGAACAGATGCTATTGTCACCTAACATCCTAAGCTCTGTTGCCTGTGAAAAACTAAATGGAATCAACAAAGGGTCCTTAGTTCTTTCTAATATCTATAAAGAGCGATAGCAATTTTATGAGGCATTATTACAGACAGCAAAATTTATTTCAAGATACATCTTGTCTTCATATCCCTTTCAAAAAAAGAAGCTTTTCTATAAAAACATTTTAGTTCAACCATTAAATTGTTCCTAATGGTATACCTTAATCCTGCAGTAGATATAATTGATCAGAAAGTGTAGAGAAAGCAAAGCTGTGCCAGCTTGCTAAAAAAAGAAATGTGCCAGTCACAATATTGAAGAAAGTATTAAATTGAATCCTGAGCTTCCCATATCAATAGGGCAGCCACGATGCAGTACCATTGATCAACCTATAATCCAGAATGAGGATTAAATTTACAACCTGGCCTTCTCTTCCCGGCCCATTAATTCCACAATCATCAACTGTTTATGGCAGCCTAATGTCAACATGCATCTTGTGCATGACAGCAAAGCAAATGGTCAAATGTCAATGAAGATTAGGGCAAGGACATGCACTGCTTGGTGTTTACAAACATCTCATCAAGACATCTTTAAAAAAACAAAGCCAAACCTCACATTTTCAAATATAGATGTACACAGAATTATGGCTCTTGACGTCAGTGATCCATTCACAAGATAAAAATTCAGTTTTAAACTGCTCATTAAAAGCAAACAGTGTCATTCAGGGTTGCTGAAGGGAGTTGAGCCAAACTACCCAAAGCCACTAAGAAGTAAATACTGGCATATATTGTCTTTCCTTTTCAGATGCTAAGATCTACAAATCAAATTATTTTATTTTGGCACTAGTCTTTAGCTTTAATATCTTCAAGTCCACCTCTGTAAAACACGACTTAATTTTCTATGGACTTTCTAGTCTTCTATGTGTCCTGACTGTCCTAAATAAAGCATTTAGAGATAAACCAGAAAAAAAAGCCAACCTAACAAACTTTTCTGCACAGCAGATCTTCATGTGAATTGTCATATGGACAAAGAGGCTGACTGTAAATCTAGGCATTGACTATGTTGGAGTGTGTCTGTCTGTGTGTTGGTGTGCAAGTGTGCACAAGATTGCATTGTTACACAGAAGATACTGTTAAACTGAGGCCAAAAGGTCCAAGTTCTCCTGTCTGATATGTCATACCTTTGTATTTAATTAATGAGCACATATAGGAATAAATAAGGGTAGCAGTCAGGCTGGAATTATAATTAAAATGAAAAATTTTAAAAAGAGGAGAGTAGTTGTTTCAATAGAGAAAGTATTAGAAAAATAAAGTACACAGTATACAGTAGCAAGCTGTCCCAAATTTGCTAACAGTTCTTTTTAAGGTCTGTAACTTGAGGTTCTCTAAACACTTTGTAGAAGTGGTGTGAGTTTTTACATTTCCCATGTGTAACTTACCTTAGAAAACGTGTTTTAAAAAAAAACCCTGAGTTTGCTTTTCTCTTTGTGACTTATCTTTAGCCACCCTTGTTTGCTATATATGTAATTTTTTTCTACTGGATCTTTTTGGGAAATTGGGTAATCAAAAATAGATAATGTATAAAAATATCGGGGAAGTATTTACGCTGTAGTTACTTAACATAACATGCGGTGTGTAACATTGTTTTCTTCTTGTTTCCTTTCACATAACTCTTCATACTCTACTTGGTTTTTGAACACCTCGGACAGTTTTTAAGATTAGTGTTTTCTACCATTTCTTCTAAAGAGCTAATGCTTGTCCACTAGAATTACAAAAGCAGCAAATCGGAAACAACTCAGAGAAATAAGTTTAAGCTAAGAGAATTTACACCTCTTTGACTGGGTTATTATTCAGAGTGTAAAAGGAGAAAAAGCATGACAGGATAAGAAATTCTTTTAATGCCAAAAAAAAAAAAAAAAAAAAAAAAGGGGGGAAAAAAAAAAAGGTGGGGAAAAAAAAAAAGGAATGGCCAGCATGAATGTTGCAATAAAGTTTTCCTCAGAAGAGGAATTCCCTCAGAGCAACAGCTTCCTATAACTTCTTATGTTCTGTTGAATAAGATCCCTTCTATTTCTGACATCCAGGTTTCCTGGAATTAAGGGGTATCTTTGTGTCAGCAGGGATGTCATTGAAAGTGAAGTGATGTAGAAGAACTAAGTGTGAATGCTGATAAGCGTTTTCTATTTCATTCCCTTTCAGTAGAAAAACACCCATGAAATCTGGAGGTCAAGTACAAAATAACAAGAAGTTTCTGAATGGAGCACCAGGGGGTATTTGCAGCAAACCATTCCAATCTGTCCTATAATCTAATTTATCATGGACAAGTAGTGTAGATAATAAAGAGTTGAAATTCAGTACAGATAGTGCAATACAGAGACTTTGTACAGAAACTCCACAGTCATTCTATCGCATTTTATTTTTTTTAAATGTGTGTGTTATGTACAAAAAGATCCTTCTCAAGGCCAAGACTTTCTGTGGTCTGGAGGCTTATTTTGTGTGGAATGAGTGAATCACAATCTGCACCCATAAGGAAGTTGCATTTTCTCCCACAAGGAGTCCTTGAACTATCCTCAGCACAGTCAGTGAGAGGTTCTCAGTGGTGTTGATCGCATCCTGCAGTGACCATCTTGCTTTCTGCCCATGGAGTGCCCACCAAGTTACTCCTCTGTTGTCTCAGGCACCTCAGTCACATGCTGCTCTGTAGATGAGACGAATGCATCTGTACACAGCTGTGCTTTCAGGAAGCTTGCAGATAACAGACAATTAAAATTAGTAGCAAAACAAATGGATTGTAGTAGAAGCACACAGGCCTTGCTAAAATCTCATTGCAGTTTTTTCAGAATTTGCTTCCCTTTCAAAGCAGGCTCCCAACCCATTCATTTTTATTATATTTCCCTGCTTGTTTGTTCACCTTAAAATAAAATTAAAAACCATAAGAAAGAAATAATGTTGGCAATACTGTAGATCTTCCTGATAGGTAAGTCTAATAAGAATGATATTTGCAGTTTTGCCCAAAACCAAAATCTGTTTGACAGTGGTATTGTCAGCAGTTAGGGAGAGTGATACCTCTGTCAAATGCTTGTGATTTTTTTAGTATTTAAACAGACTGTGGATTCCAAAAGAATGGAAATGAACTGCATCTGCACCCAGGGTGTATGAGTAAGTACTGGGACTGGCACTCCACCTATATGGAGTGTCTGCACTTTCAGAGGGATTTATGCTTGGCCATGAGTATTGCTTGACAGGCATGAGTATAAATGAAAAATAGAGGAGTTCTTTCTCTGCGGGGCCAACATAGGATTTGCCACCTGAAAGCATTTTATTTTCTCAAGCTGGTTGTTTTGGTGGAGGTTTGGAAGCCTGCAGTGTTTCAGCAGTGTTGCTTCCTCTCAAGAGGTGCTAACAAATGACCCAAAGCAGAAGCTATTAGAATTCCTGAGTTGTTTCTGCTTTCCTGGACAGATACTGAAGTGGGTCTAATCCCACATGCGTTGTTTGTACAGGCAGTGCTATTGATGCGAACAGAGTATGTGCAAGAGCAGCGGTGAGCAGAGGTCCAGAATAATGTGTCTGTCCTGCCAGATCACAGGCCAGTGGCTGAGGCTCTGGAGTTACCAGGGTTGTAGCCTCTTTCCTTCCCAACTTTGATTTCTTTATTCAGTTTGTTTGACAGAAGAATAAACACAAGGACTGCTTCTGGCAATAGTCCAAGAACATGAGACAGGATGCAGAGGGAGTTTTTGTTCTTCCAAAATGTCTGCTGAATGTATGGGCAATTCCTCAGCAAGATGATTTAATCATGAGTTGATTGCTGTTATTAATCTCCATTAAGGTAATAATTTCCAAAGGGATCAATTGGTGATAAATCTCCATTGACTTCAAAGACAGCAGAGTGGTTGTTCTCTTGAAAATCTTGATCTAACCTAGGAGATTAAAAATGGTCAAATTAGCAATTTGATGCTGTCTTTTCTGAAAAACTAATTTCAGATTAACGTAATTCCAATAAGATGGAGGTCTTTCCCCAGAAAAGACTTGGGGGGGGACAAGACATACATTCACATACAGATAGACATAGACATAGGTCTATGCTCTACATTCCAAAGCTGCAGTTGCCTATAAAACAGGGATGGTTCCGGTGAGACAGTGAGGTCCAAGCAGTAGATCTAGGAAGGAAAGTGTCCTCATACAGAGAAGGCCACCCAAGATACAGCATAAGAAAAGCTATGGGAGGAGAAACATGGAAAATAGATGTGGTAGAAAAGCATCTTGGAGAGAACACAAAGGCAGTAAGGAACAGGTGGTTAATATGCAGTTGCAAAGCTGCAAGCCAAGGCAGAAATTGTCCTGGATTCTCCTGTTGGTTTTTTTTTGTTGTGGGTTAGTTTTGTTTGTTTGTTTGTTTGTTGGGGGGGGGGGGGGGGGGGGGGGTGTTGAGGAAAAAAATCTTTTTATTAAAGAATGTCCCAAAGCTCAGTCTGTAGGTTCTGAAGTATACCCTAGAGAGGGATGTTTCCTTCCCTGCATAATCACAGCTGGTCACAGAGGCACCACAAGCCCTGCTTACTGCTGAGTTCTTATCAGGGTCCTCTGTGCAGGGGGTGTGTACTTGTGTGGGGGCAGAAGGAAAAGGGCCTTCTCCTCATGGTGCCAAATGTGAGCTAGAAACTGTTCATGGACTCACAGCATGTCTTAGATCACAGAGACCTCTGGAAATCAGCTGGTGCAACACGCCTGCTCAGAACAGGGTAATCTAGAGCAGGTTTCTCAGGGTCATAGCATTCAGGCTTTGAATATCTCCAAGAATGGAGACTCTACAACTTCTATGGGTAACCTGTGACAGGGTTTGACGACTCTCACAGTCAAATTTTGTTTTTCACCCTCATGTTTAAGCTTATTTTCCTGTCTGTTTCAATGAGATGGCGGGCCCCACTGGACTGATTTGTTGTTAAACAGGTCCTTGCCCAGTGTAAAAGGCCAAGGTAATAATACCTGCCTATCAAATGACAAATTCTGTGTGAGATGGTATAGCAGAGGCAAAAGCAACTTTTCCTCAAGCGTGCATGCTGTCATGACAGGCTTGACAAATACAAATATTTTAAAATAAATGAGCTGTCCATACCCATTCAATTGAATGCTATGTGGCACTTGTGAATGAAATCATTTTCACAGGATATTTAATAATTTTCACCTTGTGGAAGATCTAATTTTGCTGTGCTGTTCCTGAAATCATGGTGTAGACAAAGCAAATTCGTCACTGTGCGATAACTCTTCTGCTCCAAGATGGACATGGATCCCTAAGTGGCATATGGATTGAAAGATTTACAGCCATGCTCATTTTCAATGATTTGTACGACGATAGAACTAAGGCAGTTCTCTGAGCTGATGAATATAATTTTTGTGAATTACTTATTCTATCCTTATTACAAATTTATCAACATTTGATTCCTCATTGATCAGTTTCACTTGACATCTTTCAAAGTAGTACTGCTTTACACAGAAAGAGATGAAAGTAATTTCTGGTAGCAGATGTAAAGAAATATTTAAATATCATTAATAACTGAATTTTTTAAAATCTTTATTCATCATTTCTCTTTTAAGCTTCCAGCTTTACTGCTTATGATTTGGGCTTGAGGATTTTTCCCATTTTCTTCTCTGCTTGTTAAATCTGACTGCTTAAATTACAGTTCCATGTTTTCTGTGGTCTGGAGCTGAGTTGATGCAAGTGCAATATTTTGACATTTTCTGACTTTATTTCTTTTCATACTGGATAGAGAAAACACTAGCTTAAGATGACCCAGCTGGTCAAATGTGTTTGTTGAACCAGTGAGACTGAATTAACTGTCTGAACAGCTACTTTCTCTTAACAGGTGGCAAATTTCACAGTTCCTATCAGACAAAAGAGTATGGATGTCTTTCCATGGAATGATAAATCTGGGAATTTCTACAGAATAGAAGTTGATATAAATCATGTCCAAAGTTCCCAGAGTCTTTGAAGTGGGACCTGAAATGTGACTGGGGATCAGTTTCCAGTGCTGCCACTTCTTGACACCTTACCACAAGCCTCATGAGAGACCATAAGAGGTCTGATACTCATTATTTTAATGACTGCATTGTCAATAGCACTATTTATTGCAATGTTTCTAGCATTTTTCCGCATCAGAGTACTCCAGCTTTGGGGTTGTGTGTCGTTCCCTTTTTAGACTTCCTGTGGATCTCAGTGGACATTAAATCAAATCCTTTCCATCAAAATCCAGAAAGGGGGTGAGGAAAACAGTCTGAATCTGTAAGGCCTTTAATAGATACTCCCAAATTAATTTCAATAAGAGCTGGATGCAGACATATCACAATTTGTAGCAATAGACACATCCTTGAAGGAAGAAGGATATTTCTGAGTCAGTCTCATTTTCTCTTGCTGAGCAATTCAGGGTACACATTAATTTACTCAAACTGTTTTTCCAGTTTGTACAGTTCAGAGTTTAGAATTTGTCTTGCTATGAAAAAATGATGGCATTGCACTGCCAGATGGAAACAGGAGCAGCTGTGCTGCCTCTGGTCTCCTGAGTATACAGAGAAGGCAAACAGCATTCCTTTATCGTCCTGGCCTAAAGCTGCAATACAAGAAAGATAAAACTCTTCTATCTTAAGATTTTCTTAAGGTATGCTTAAGAATGCCTTACATTCTCATGCAGAACGGGTGCACATTGCTTAAAGGAAGACTGCACGTGCTTGCTTAATGTGTACACAAGACCTTACTGCAATCTTTAATCCCTAATATCTTTGAACAACTCAGCTGCCTCAAGTAAAATATGCTAATTACATTTTACATACCTACCTCGAGGTCTTTTGCTGGGTAATTAAGCTAAATAACTCTGAGCTAAAATAAAATCTACTCAGTTCTCTTTGGTAATAATTACCAGGGATTGTGTCCAATTAAAAGATCAGCAACTCAGGCTAGAAACAGATCTTGGGAATGGTCTGGCCCTTTTCTTTCTACAGCCTTTGCTGCTATGCTTGAAGTGATTCCAGGTCACTCCTGGAAATGCAGTAGCTCTTAGTCTTAAATGTTCCCTTTTGATTGTGGTTGATTCAGTCCAGGGATAGGTCTGTTCAAGTGGTGAGAAATACATAAAGATGCTTATATATTTCCAGCAAGATAAGGGGTGTAATAAACAGCACTGTGCCAGAGAGAAAAAAAAGTTGATAGTTAGTGTGGTGATGAAGGTAGGCAGGGTGAGTGCTGTTTGAAAGCTTATGTGCAGAAGTGTCCACTGTTAAAGCTGTCACAAAGCTGGAACAGATGCTGCTGTAAACCTGAATGAATATATGGAGCTGGAAGATCTTCTTTGGGCTTGTTGGTTATCCTTCACTCTTCAGGGAGAAGAGAGGATTCTTCCTCTTGTGCACACAGACTAAGCAGGACCAGTTTCATTTGCATGAATCTTGTAAAGAGCTGTTGCTATGGTAACATTATAAATATTTTACCTAGCCCAGGGCTTGGTGGCACTGGGGTTTGATGGTGAAGGAGAGCAACTTCAGGTTGTCTGGACAGGGCTGTACCCCTTCCCTTGCTTATGGGCAGTCCCAGTATGTACTGCTTTGTCTGTGTCCTACACCAGAGGGAATGGATGTAACCATTAAAATAAATCAACAACTCCCTTTGTGGCAGGAAGTAGTCAGAATGCCCATAAAGAAATCTATAGATGCAAATATTTATAGCAGACAGGTAACCTAGGGGAAACTGATATGCTGTGAAGCAGATACATTGATTTATCTCAGGAATAGCATAGCTAAAGGCAGGGGTCTGTTCTTCTGTGAACTGAGATGGCTTATTTTATCTCAGGTGAAATCAAGAAAACCAGCAAGGATGGCATGGACAGACAAGTCCAAAAGTTGCTGAAGGCCTAAGGGCAGAAAAAGGAGATGAAGCACAAGTTATGCATGTTTCCTGGGAGAGAGTGCCAAACGATTGTGTCTTTCTCACCTGGAAAAACCTTCCAAATGAATGTTTTAAAAGTCCCCTTGAAACTCAACTGAATATTTCAGCAAGTGAGGTGATTCTCTTTTATATTTTCCTGGTAAATGTTTTATTTTGCTCACATGGATTCATCAACTGAGAAAGGTTCCTGTATTTTTTGCACCTGTCTTATTGCTTGTATAAGCTGCCCCAGCTTTAATGTTTTGTCAACACTGTGAAGGGGTAAATTCTCCTGGGCTTCTCTTTACCTCACCACTGAAGAGCTAGGGAACTCCACCAGACTGCTAAGCCTTGTTCCTTCAAGTATCAGCTTTAGAAATGTCTCTGTTCATGGGACTCTAGCCACTGTTCATGGAATATCGCCCCAACATTGCCTACTCCTTTATCCTGACATTATGAGGAAGGAAAGTCCTCCTGAAAAAATTCCACTGTGTCTTTTTAGGTGAAATCCAACTTTTTTTCTCCCAGGAATTTTCAATTAACATCTCTAAGTTCTACTTAATCGAAGATATTTAATCTGGATCTCCAGTGAACAGATCTTGACACAAAGTGAAGAGACTAATAATGCTGGTAACAGGCATCTCTAATGCCTGCCTGTCACATGCCACTTTGGGAGAGCTTTGATGTATTTACTAGTTCCTCTGATCTTGGCCATGTCCTTAGAGCACTTTATCTTTGCATCCTTCCTTTCTTAATGTTCATTTTTTTCCCCCAGTAACAGCCAGCCCTGTGAAAAGGCGGAAGTTTTGTCATGCTCATTCTCCAAGTATTGGACGACTGCTGCTTGCAGGAATCCACAGAAGTAAATTGGTCTTGAGTGCTTTTATTTCATGTAAGGAAGACTAGGTACAAAAAAAGATGGTCTGCCTCAGCTGCTAAAGGTGCCATCTGACCTTAGCACTGGTAAGAGGAGCATGGCTTAGAGCTTACTTTTTTCAGCAAAGTAGTCACTAATTTGAGCAAAATTCCAGGGATGTGGCAGAATTAAGAAACCAGAGAGAGGTGCCTAAGAACTTCTGTCAGGGTTAAACTTCAGAATGGGATCCTAAACAGGCAGCTGAGGAGCATATGAGGAACAAAACCAAGCATAAGAATCTTATTCCTCTCCTCTAAATATGTTCTGCCTCTATGGGGGACCTGCACATAGTATGTTCTCCGAAGGTCTCTGCCTCTTCTACCTCATCAGGATATTTAGGCAGGGAAACATCCAGTTTCTTTCCCTGAGTGACCTAGGTTTGGGAATGCTCAGGGATATGGGGATGTCCACACCTGGGCAGGTGCAGATCACACTGCTGCCCATGACAGGAAATCCCAGTGGAGCTCTTGAAACAAGGTGGGAGAGGAGACCTCACTCAAGAAACAAAGTTAAATGTTCAGGCAGGATTTGGGGCTGTATTTTACTAGTGGCAGGACAGCAGACAATTTAAAAGTTTTACTTACCTGTGTGGTTTGTGCTTGCGTAAATGTCAAGTTGAAGGGAAAAAAAAGGAAAATGAGTTAATATTTTAGCACATTCCTTTGCCTAATACTCCTTCAGCATTTTCAGACACCAGTGTACACAGAGGGCTGTTAATAAAGCATTTAGCTTCAATAATATATTCGTTTGTCCAAGTGTGATGCCAAATTTTCTTTTCATTATGTGAACTAAGTTGCTTTCTCAGGCTGAGAACACCCAAAAGAAGAATAAAAATGGTTTTAGAATTTACGGATTGTTTAAAAAATTGAAAATAATAATAAATGCCACTTTGGGCAATTTTAATAGCTTTTTAAAGTCAGAACTACAGAAAAAAAATTTAAATTCTGTTGTTTATATTTTTCCCCCCCAGGTCCCTGGAGGAAATGAATTTTATATAAAAAATGTCAAGTTTACCCTATTGTGTTAGATTGTAGTGTTAAATGTCATCCAGCAGCAGTGGAAGAAAAAAACTTCTGCTATTTGCTACTTAGCCCTATGAAAAGTTTCACTGCATTCGTTTATTATTTAGACTGCATTTTTTGCAGAAAATTCAAATATAATTAAATAAAATTTCAAAATAGTGATGTACAGAACATATGAAAAATGAGCCCAGCTATACTGTAAAATAAAGACTTAATACCTTTTTACAGCAGGAAGAATCAGTGGGAATTACTCCAATTTCTGCTTGACTGGCTGAGCTCTGAACAATACATGCTGCCATGCAAAGAGACAGCTGGTTCCTCCAAACTTTGATAGGAATAATGCTAGCAGCTTTCTTTCTTCTTTCTGTTGTTTGAAGAGGGATTGAAGCAAACAGTTGCTGTATCATCTTAGACTCCCATGCATTTTCTCCTTTGCTTTCCTTACCTCATACCTCCTGACAGTCTGTGGTTGATAAATGTGCAGTGTTTCAGATATGTTTTTTTACCAACTTTCTTAGCAGTATGTTTCAAATCTTCCCTTGTTTTTTAGAAACCATATGCCATGTCATGGATGGAGTTTGTGAGAAAGAAGCCATCTAATCCAGCAACATGTATTTTTTATGGTGTTTGGCCAAGGGATCATTTTAATGTCACTATAAAGGTTGCTTCCTCCATGCTTCCACCTTCAAATACTGTGCTTGTAAATTTATGGTGCCAGTGGAGGTTTAGTGATAATGGTTCAGAAGCAGAGTATGGCAAGAAATAGCTTAGCAACATTTATATCCTCCATTTAGGATATAAAATTATTGCAACCATTAAGTCAAAATGAAAGGTTTAGTGTAAAAAGATGTCCAAACCCAGCAAAGGTAAATGTTCTGTGTTTCTGAAGTTAATATGAAGTGCTGAATTATTCCACCCCCTTGACATCTCAGGTTTGTTGCCCAAAACTAATACAAAAGAGAGTTAATGGACCAGAGCATTACATGCAGAGTTACTGTTTTAAAAATTGCTTTTAAAATGCGAGTGAATGCAAGTCCCTTTATCTATATGAAAATAGATGGAAATATATTCAGTGCATTGATGGCATATGAAAGGTTGTATTTAATGTTATCTGGTCTTGACCTTTAGACTGAAATTTGCATTTGATTTTCGATGCCTCTGTGAACATTTTACTTCCTGCACTAATTCCCTTGCTAAACTGTGATGACTACGGACTCTTGCAATATTGATCATTTTACATTGCTGCTGGTAACTTGTCAAGGCTTTATAGAGCTAACTATTATTTTGAAGTCAAATTATGAATTTCGGATCCAATGGGATTATATAGGCAATAGACTTGTCCAAAGTGAACACATTCCTTGTGCTTTAAATAATCTGTGAGACTGTGACTGCTCCTTGAGAAGGTTTATTATTATGTCATGGCCGAGCTTGGGTTCACACCAAGACATAGCCTAAAAAACAAAGTCTTACCAGAAAACATAGCCTTAGACTACAATAAGATGCTTGAAGTGTAATTTTATAATCCCTTTTAAAAAATCAGTCACTTAGACTTTGTAGTCACACTGCATTTATGTCACACACATTTTATGTCAAACTGCATTTCCTGTGTCTCTGTGCACAATTTCATGTTTCATAAGCATTCATTCATTCATTCATCCATTCATTCACTGTTTTTTTTTAATATTTTGTGTCTCAGTCCTTTCTCTTTCTCTTGCGTATAGTAAACTTATTGCCACCTTCATCTTAACATCACCACCTCACTCAACTGGTCTGACATACCCAAATTCAGAACAATCATTCTCCACCCTCATTTAGCGTTAAATACAGTAAATTCCACTTCAGATTTGAAGAAAGACTTTTACTTCCTAAAGCTTGTCTGCTTTTCCCCCAGTCATGTCAATACCAACATCTTTTCACAGAAGGTATCGTCTTCTTTATTAACTCTTGGCATTAAAAAGTGACACTCGAAGATCAAGACTTCAAAGTGAGACAAGGCAGTACATTTGCTCACACTCATAAAACATGCTGTATAACTTGATATGTCTGTATCTCTTGATTCTCTGCTCACTTTAGAATTAGCAAATTGATGGCCGGTGTCATTAGCACAATGAAGCCTGTGGGCTGCTGCGTTAAACAATAAACTTCATCACCTACATTACACTTGGGTTCACTTGCAGCTCATGAAAGGGAGAGGGATGCTCTCAGAGGCTTGTGTGGAGGTGTTACTTCCAATCGATCTCAGTCCAGAATGCATCAGAAATAAAAAATAATGCTATAAGAAAATAACTCGAAATGAGGTACTGTGCTGATAAGCTCAACAGAGTAGTATCCAGACAACTGCATTATGAATAATGCAGGTCGAGCAACAAGGGGAAATGACCTGTATTTAATAAATTTAATTTGTAATTACACAATACTGATAGCCTAATTGAATAGCTTATTCAATACATATTCCTAGTACTCATCAGATGTATTCTCTCAGGAACACTAGCAGTATAGAGCTCATATACTAAATCCAGAAAAGCTATTTACAATATGTATTTCTGGTCACAGCAGTCATATTTGCTGAGTAGTGTAACTATAATACAACATAATAATATAACTATTCCAAGCAGGAAAAAGCAATCTGTCCAGAAAAATTAGTCTACCTTTATTTAGAGGCACAGTAACATGCAGACTTGTCATTAATATCATCAACAGGAACTTGGCTGTGAAGTCAGATTTAAATTATGATGTTTGAGGCTCCCCCCGCCCCCGTGGCACTGTGCGATTCCAAAACTGCTCCACAGAAACATGATGTAATGAGTGCAAGCTACAAAACAAGATCTAGGATTTTTTTCTGATTGTGGAAATTGTTTCCTTCCCTCTCTTTTACTTAAAATAACTACATGGGACCTGCCCATGAGAGATGTTACAATGATCAGCATGGCAGTAGCCGGTAGTTTGTTTTGGGGGGAGGATTTACAAAGCTGAGCTAGAAATTCTCTGCCTTCTGAGGATGCAGGTGTCAGGATATTTTTATATTAATATAGTGCATAAATATGGCCACACAAACACATCAGAAAATAAGGAGGAGAAGGTGTGGCATATGTCACACAGAAGGTGTGACACCTGCTTTTCACACTACTCCCACCCAAGGTCAGAGCACTCTCCCAGGGAGTGAAGGAAGGTGGGTTTCCATCCTGCTTTGGCCACAGAGGTTTTGGCTGCACACAGTCCTACCCAAAGAAATGCCCAGCCTACCTGGCTATAGGTACTGAGCTGGAATTGGGCAAACAATTGGGGCCAAAATGGAAGGGGTGACAGTGTCAGACTGTAGATGAGAGGAAATCTGGGGAGTTTTCTTTCTCTAGACTATCAGTCTTATACTAAGCGAAGCCATAATGAACTCCCTAAAAATCTTATGCATTACATCAGTCTGAAAGGAACTTGTACCTTCCTCATCTCAAGTTTTTATTTTCTTCTGGAAAAGACCCACAACGCAATCTCCTGCCAAATCCCTAAATAGTGCTGCTTTTCCTCTGAGCCTTTCAGCACTGCATTTCACTTTTGATTGTTCCAGTGTAGCATCTTTCTCTTCCCATATGGGGGATTTTCAGGCACTATCTTCCCTCCTCCCTTGTGTTTTGCACCCTTCTCCTGGCTAGCAGTGATATATTCTTGGCCTCACATTCTCTGGCAATTGACCTGTGAGTTCCTCCTTTTCTGTTATGAATTGTTTCATGTCTGTTCTGCCTTCTGCTCTCTATCACAAATGCTGCCTTCTGTTCTCAGTCACAGTTGGTTTTTTGTTTAGTTTTGTTGGGGGTTTTGGTTTGTTTTTCTTTTCTTTTCTTTTTTTTTTTTAATTTTTAGTTCGTTATTCCTGTTTCTGCTTAGTATTATTTCTGTGTTGCTTTTGTGCTACAGAAAAATGAAACAAAAATAAAAATACTTTTTAAAAGTCCAAAATAATCAAAACACCCCAAGTAACCTCCCATGAAAATTTGTACTTGCACTGCCTTCCTTTCACTGAGCTTCATAGACACCACTGACATGACTTTATTATTGGAACTGACTGCACACTCTCCTGACTCCACACTTCTTGTCCGACATGCCCCTCCTTGCCTACAGATCCTACAGGCTCTGTAACATCAAACATAAATTATCAGAGAGAAAGTGTTGTTGCATCAATATGTATTGTTCCCTCTTCCACTGCTCAGTATACAGCAAAAAAAAAACCACCTCCTGAAGCGGAGAATCCTGTTGGTGTTGGTTACCAGCCTGGAAAAGTACTCACTTTCATTATTTATCTTCTGCTGTTTGAAAAGCAGCAGTGTTACTGTTGGGTGAGACTATTCTGTGGTTTGTGGAGACTGTGGTTTGTGTTTGACTGTGTTAGAACCAGCCCTGCTTGTAGCTCAAAGCTGTGGGGCAAAAATTGCTTGATATGAGTGAAAAAATCAAACCATCCCCTCTCTCCAGACTGGTACATTTTCTCCTGTTAAAGCTCAGAACAGCTCTGCTAATCATGGCACTACCTCACAAAATAAGGTGGCATTCCTAATGAAAAACCGGACTGCTTAACTGGGATAAACAGATGTTTTCAGCCCAGTACAAATATTTTAAATTCTCTGGTGACAAGTTAACACTGGCTGGATGCCAGGTGTCCACCAAGTTGCTCCATCACTCTCCTCCTCAGCTAGACAGGGAAAAGAAAATACAATGAAAGGCAAACCAGACACAACTTGGGGAAATAGGTTTCATTTATTATCAATCAAATCAGTGTAGGATAATGAGAAATAAACCCAAACCTTAAAAATGCCTTCCCCTTCCTCCTCCTCCTCCTACTCCTCCTCTTCTTCCCAGGCTGAACTTCAGCCCAAATTTTCTTTCCTTCCTTCCCTATAGAGATGCAGCAGGATGGGAACTGGGGGTTACCATCAGTTCATCACACACTGTCTCTGCCACTCCTTCCTCCTCGCACTCTCCCTCTGCTCCAGAGTGGGGCTCTCTCACAGGAGACAGTCCTCCACAAACTTCCCCAGCATGAGTCTCCCATGGGATCACAAGTCCTGCCAGCAAACTGCTCCAGTGCAGGCTTCCTACAGGACATCCCCCTGCCCCATCATGGGTGTCTCCATGAGCTGCAGGCGGATCTCTGCCCCACTGCAGACCTCCACAGTCCTGCAGGGGACAGCCTGACTTACACGATCTGTACCATGGTCTGCAGGGGAACCTCTGCTCCTTCCCCTCCTCCACTGGCCTTAGTGTCTGCAGAGTTGCTCTCTCACACATTCTCACTCAACTCTTCCCTGGCTACATTTGCCATTGTCCTGTTTTTTCCCTTTCATTAATATCACAGAATCACAGAATACTCTGAGTTGGAAGGGACCCACAAGGATCATTGAATTCACCACTTAAGTGAATGACCCATAGAGGGATCAAACACAAAAAATATGTTCTCCCAGAGGCTCTGCTGCTATCCCTGGTGGTTTCAGCCCTAACCAGCAGTGGGTCTTAGAGCTGGCTGGCATTGGCTCTGTCAGACACAGGAGAAGCTTCCAGCAGCTTCTCTCAGAAGCCACCCTGTAGCCCCTCACACCACTACCAAAACCTTGCCATGCAAACCCCAAAGGGCATGGACTTGCATCCTTCCAAAAACCTGTGAATTGTAATACCCATCTCTGACAATGGGAACCATTTTCCCAGGCTGAAAAGAGCTAAAGAATGTCAGTATGTGTTAAAATAAGAGACAGGACACTATTAAACAGTTTTACCTCATTCACTCTGCATGCAGTTTTCCCTCATTTAGAGTCACTGCAGAAGAGACAACTGAATAGTGACTCATTTGCAGGAGAAAATGTGGTTAGTTTATTTGACATTATATTCAGAAAAAAGATGGGTGAATCAATCAAATAAATTATTTTCATTTGCTCCTTTGATCTCTTCCTAGCCTTCCTCTCCCTCAGGAACCCGATTGCTATAAATACTTAAAATCATATGCAAGTTTTTCTAATGGCAGCACAGTATGGACTTACCATTTGCTGATCCATGCATTGGATCCATAGCAGAACAACTCTTGCAGAGAGGAAAACAACAGCAAGTCATAAAAGGCCAGTTTAACTGTCTTCACTCTTCCTGCTGATTAGGTTTTTTTATTTTTCTCTTCCTCTGTTTCATTCCTTCTTAATTTATTTTTATGTCAATGTAGTGTGTTGATAAAGAAGCCCTTCACAGCCAAAATGAATCTAAAGATGAACTGATTTTCATCACCAAAGACGGGCTTTTCTACAGTGCCTCAGTTTTTCATCCTAAAGAGGTTAGGACTGCCTGGCTCTTTTTCTCTGTTACATCTCCAAAAGCACAAAGCATCTTGAAACTAATTTTTTACCTTTCCTTTGTGCAACTTCTTCCTCCCTCTATCAATCACACTTCAGGTATCTTTCTTGCTCTCTACACTCTTGGTAGGCTTTTTCCTGAAAGCACATTCTGGAGCCTTTATTAGACAGAAGCTTTGTGAGTTGACTGCACACCATAAAAAGCAGTGAAAGGTACTGGGCCTGTATTCAGTACCACAGATGGACCAAGAGGTGACCAAGGGAGACTTACAGAAGGAAATGGTCATTATCTGCCACACGGATCCTTAAGGAACATGCAGGAAACATATTTTCTAGATCCTGAAATCTATTGTCTGAGATAAGAGGGCAACTATCCAGGGTGATACATGGAGTAGAATGGTGAATGCCCTCCAGGCGACCCCAGGGGTTCCATAATGACCTCATAGTCTGGAGAGAGCAGGCTGTGTCCATACTTGTTTTGCCAATCAGGATGGCTGTTAATAAAGAAACCCATCCTCCTTTCACTGTCAATGACATTGAGATAAATTCCTGCTTCCTCACATGCTCTGCTATTTTCACAATTTTGGAAGAAATATGTTGTAAAAGTGTACAGGGAAATTCACATGAAAAAGACACTTCTGCATTGCTGGGATATAGAAATAGTGTCAGGGATTCTGCTTCCGATTTTTACCTTGCACTGGAGTCTGAATGCTGCCATAGCACTTTTGAGTATCTGCATTAATCAGGACTATAAAACGCAAAGAGAATCATGAATCTCTAGGAGAAAATTCCACTTCTGCTGCAACTTGTTAGCACCTAAGGTACAGCAGTGTTGGTGCATCATCAAGGGTGAATTTATACAGGCACTCTACTGTGTACTGTTGGGGTTGTTTTCTAAGCTCTGTAAAACAAAGCAAGTGCTGCATATCAACAAATTTACCTTCCTTCACCTCACTACCTCTCTGAACTCATATCCCCACTTTTGGGGAAAGCATGTGAGAGCCTCCTTCTTTCCAACCATAGCAAAGTTGGTGGCAATATCTGGGTCTTGTTCAGAGGCAGATGGCAGCTAATGCCTGGCTGGAAGGGACCCAGGGAGTCGATGCTGCTGGTGACATGACCAGGACTATGTTTGTGCTGGCAGCAGTGATGGTGTCATTTGCCAGTGCATAGAGTTTCTGGCTGATTCCCAGCACAAATGTGGCAGCACTTGGATCCCCTGTGTGAGCTGAGCCTGTTTGAACAGGGCTTCCCTGCTCTCACCTACCTTCACCTGCTGTAGATTTGCTTGGAAGAACCCATGTGATTGCTGTGATCAAAACAGAACATTTCAAAAGGCTTTCCTAAAAGCATGTGGCCTGTAAGAGCCATAGTTATTGCCCTGGAGACTTATTAGAAATGGAGTTATATATCAAAGGGCAATTGTTCAGGTCAGTTGAGGTAGGCACAGCCATTCCCTTCTTTCTTTACCCTGGGCTGTTTGGTTCTTCCCCAAAATGTTGATGAAGTCTCTCTGTGACACATAGGTTTATAAATTCTCCTTTCATCATGACTTGTAAACATACAGCAATAGTGGGGAATTTTGATCATGTAGTTCGAATTTAGTGTCTTGTATTACCATGACTTCACCACTTGCCTCATACAGCTGAAATGGCCACAGGCTGCACCTGAATGTCTGAGTGTCCCAGTGCTGCTGTATTTCTGCTTCTTCTTGCAGAATACGGAAGATTTCCTTCTTTCTGGTCCTGGTGGGGACTGAGACCTACAGTATTTGAAGAATGGTGCTAAGGGTTTCCTCTTATTAATCAGACCACAAACCATCTGTCAGGCCTTTTCAACCGCTAATTTAAAGGACAGATGGACCACCACCATGAAAATAGTTCCAGCTAATTGAACTTCATCAAATACAACTGTCTAAACCCTACCAGACCTTGCTGGAAAATATGCTCTAAACAATTCCTGAAAAAAAATAGTCTTCGGAATAGCTAGGATGTTTAAAAGCAAATTAAAGCTATCCCATGTGAAATCGCAGAATGCAAGATTGCTTCTTAAATTCTCAGGTAGAACTATTTTGTTGCCCTCAGAGCCTTAAAAAACTGTTAAGAAGGATCTTTTTTGAATCTTAGTTGATGATGCCTTCCTCATGTCCTGGCACCCAGGAAGTAATGGTTCTCTTATATCCAAATGAGATATTTCCTGCAGTTAAAGCACACCGTGAAGGAAATGACAATTAGGTGTTGAATCCCACAGCAGCAATAGCTGCGTGTACAAGTTAGTCATGCTGTTGCTGTGAAAATTGTTTACTTATTAATTTTTAAAATACGAGTCTTTCCACAATTGTGTAAATATTTATCAAGACTTCATTTCCTGTAAATCGCTTGATGTAGGACATGTGTAGGTCTGCATATATTATTTTCTATGAGTGACTTCATGGCTACTGAATCAAAGGTGTTATGGGGATCAGTTACTCATGAGAGTATATGTACTTCAAATGCCGCACTCTTGAATAGATCACTTCCTATTTTTTCATCTTTGACCACTAATTGAAGAAGGCAGTTCTGAGTTAAATAACCTGCAGGGCAGGAATTATTTAAAACAGATTACACACATAGGACTTTGGTACATTTTTTAATGCTGTGGACGAGAACATGAAACCCTAGAGGAGACGGCTGCGTCTGTAATTGCAGCTTGAAATGCACTTGCTGTAACAGATGACACCACGTATCACAAATATCAAATGTGTAATATTCTTTTTGTACTTTGCTGGGAGTAATGAAATCTCTGAAAATGCTGCGAGGCACATCCATGCAGAAATACGTTTGCCCTGGAACTCCAAGTCTGTAGAGCTTTCCTGCACATGTCTCGTGTGAGAGAGGTCCTTCTGTTATGAAAAGCGAGTCCCGGTGTCTGTGCGTAAGCACAGGCGTGTGTCTGTGTGCATGTGCTGGGAGAAAACGTCAGCTCAGACTTTTTCTTACGTTTTCCATTGACTGAGATAAACTCCTGTGATCTCCCGCTGTTTCCTGTTAGTAGACTGTCAGAAGAAAGATATTTATTCAACGCCAAATAGAATTTCATTTTTAAGTCTTAAGGATGTGTTTCTAGTTAAATTTAAGGAGGGGTTTTATCATCTAGCAGTGCTAGAATTTTAACTAGTGTAAACTAGCTTAGAGCTGTGCAATAGACTCTCATCTCTTTTGTGTGTGGATGCAATGAGGGAAAGCTGACATTACACCATATAAAAAGAGAAAGGGCAAGAGAGGGGAAGATAGAAGTTAGAAAGAGGAAGTTTTTTTCCTAAGAGGCAAAAATTAATTTCTCCAGTGTTCAAGATTTTGGGGAATAAGAAAATACTTGTATAATAGTGACTACCTGATTGAAAAATATATAGCTGAGGGAGCTCATCCTCATTAGGTAACTGGTGGAGAAGAACAGAGGCACAGCATTTGGAGCTGAAGGGAAGTTTCCCTTCAGATTAGTCAGAACGGAAACAAAGCTCATTCTCCATCAGTTGTGAAGCTTATTAGAATCCCTGTCAATACTGAATAACCTGTCACTCAGAAACCAGAAACAGCCAAGTTTTGTTACAGGGTGCAGCAGCAGGCACCACCAGTCTGCTTCTCTGGAGTTCATTATTCCCATCACTTAGCTGAAATCAAATTTTTGGGTGTATCTAAACAAATGTAGGTGTTTCAGAAGAGTTATACAAAACTCAGTTGAACGTTGCTTCCTCCCAAAACTAGGCACTTGTGATGAATTCTGTTTTGATATTTTATGTAGAAATGAGAAAAGTTTCTATGATATTTTATTTGGAAGGGCCAATCTGTAGTAACCAAAATCTACTATAAGGAGACATTAACTGAAATAAATTTACTATTAAAGCTTTAAAACCCAGTGAGATTCAGCACCTTTGTATGTTTCACTACATCATCGTTGAAAGGTAAAAAATGATGTTTTCCAAAGCAAAAAGTTTTCATCTTGAAAAGTAGGGTACTTCAAAAAGTGTCTAGAACTTGAAATTCGCAAAATTGAAATTTTTATCTGTTTCCCTATACTGTATTTTTTGGGGGATTTTAAATTCATTAGAAACTTTTATGAGTTTAAGTTTCACCTGATTTTTGTCAAGAACATTTTTCTTTCTTTTTGTTCACCTAGGAGCTTGTGGTTTTGTTCACCTAGAAGCCCATTCCTACTTACTTCTTCCCCAGTTGTTGTAATGATTACAGGCAATGAACTCATCTGTTCAACTGAAGCTCAGGACTTGATTCATCAATTGGAAACTGATGACTTGAGGAAGCTCTCCTAATACTTTTTATGCATCTAACCTCCCTTCCAGTGGATTAGAGAAAAGTGAGAAGGCTCCATTATAACTACAACCAATGTGTCTCCTAAACATTAAAGAAAAGGAGAAAGATTTAGAGTTGTTGGGTTGGTTTCACTCTTTGCTTGCCCCTTTAGGTCTGTCAATGGTCAGGTCCTCTGAGTAGCAGATGGCACTGGTAATATGTGCTCTACATAGGCTTTCCTGTAAACTGGACCGAGCAGAGCAATAGCTACATTTCCGAGCATTTAGCCTTGATTTGTCCCACATCTGTTCCCAGTTAATAATTTCATAAATAATTGCAAGGGGATGGTATTTAGCCTTGTGTTCATTTTAGAAGAAGCAGTCTCCCAGTTCCTGGGATGATGTGGCCAGTATTTGTACCCTTGGTTCAAGGTAATTGTATTGTTACCATGCCCTGATGAGCCTTTCCTGTTGTCACTGTAGCTTTGAAAGCTGGAAATTGGAAGTGCTGCAGGTGGTGAGTAGCAGGGTTTGATTAATCCAGATTCCATTTTCGCATTTTTGAAAAAGAATGGAGGAAAAGGGATGCTCTGCAGCTGAGTGTCAAACCTAGCCAGAAATACTGTAGCTATTGAGGGTGATGATATGGATCACACAGTATTATTTTGAGCCAGGAATACATAGTGAGACCATGTCAGAAAATTGGCAGAGAGCGTTGCTTTCACTTGTGGTTATGTAAGAGCTCAGTGAGAAGGCCGGACTGCAAAACAAGTACCTTTTCTTCCATTGTTACATTAAAAATGTGATTTTCACCAAAGCTAGGCTGAGCTGCAGGCTGATAACATGAGACATAGGAATGGCATGAATTTGGTGCACAGATCTGTATCAGAGATCATGCAGTCTTCATGCAATCAGGAAAACACTCAACTGCTGTCAATGAAGTACAGCCTTGTAGCAAAAATAATAATAATACCCAGAAATGATGATGATTTTAATAAATAACAGTGTCAGCTTCATCACTTTCCTGATTTCCATTTGCTACAGATTCACTGGTGTTTGGGTTTTTTGTTTGTAGTTTTTTGCTACATCAGTTTAATCATGTTCCTCTAGATCCTTCTCTATTGCCAGTACGGTACCATCAAACTTCTCTCCCATGCTCATGAAAAATTAGGAGGCTTTTTGATGCCATGTGGCATCATGCTAAGCATATAAAGTGGAGGTAGAAGAAGGAAAGGGTCATGTTTGGAATGATGACACTTGTCTTCATTACTTCCCAAGGAACCCTTACTTGTGATGGAGCCCTGCTTTCTTGGAGGTGGCTGAGCACCATTGCCTGCCATGGGAAGTGGCGAATGAATTTCTTGTCCTACTTTGCTCGTGTGTGCAGCTATTATTTTACCTGTTAAACTGACTTTAATTCAACCCAAAAGTTTTCTCACTTTCACTCTTCTGATTCCCAACCCCATCCCAGCAGGGGTGTGGTATTTAGCTGCCAGCTAGGGTTGTTAAACCAAAACAGCCCTTCTTGATGTCAGGCTCAAAGGGTTCAAGATAATGACAGACTGGATTGGCATGTGCGAGATTGAATTCATAGCTGTTATTACTGTGTAGCTATTAATCTGCAGGCTC
This sequence comes from Peucedramus taeniatus, assembly GCA_013400575.1. Lineage (NCBI taxonomy): Eukaryota > Metazoa > Chordata > Aves > Passeriformes > Fringillidae > Peucedramus > Peucedramus taeniatus. The sequence continues at coordinate 37,315 of WBNO01007735.1, forward strand.
TGTGCTTGCCATGGCACTTGCTTGCCATACTGCTACCATCTGCATTGACTGGGGCATGGAATGGCATTGGCTGAGTGCAGTTATTTCCTGTAGGGACTGTGTTCAGTTGCAGCTGCCCATCAGCTAAGTCAGGCATCATCCTGTGTACTTGTGTGTAATCACAGCACAGAGCTGCACCCAGCTTGTGTCTCTTTAACAACAGGATTTTTAAGCAGCTTATTTTCATGCTGTTGGTAGTTCCTTCTACTGTTAATTGGTTTTAGAGGCACATTGCTTGGATCTGTACTGCAAGAAGGAGAATGAAGAAGCTTTTAATAGGCACTGCTATGCTTACTCTGTAGTGTATTTTATGCACTTGCAATCCCTTCCTCTTATTCTTCAGCCTAGGTCCAGTATTAAAGCAGCTGCTTATGTAGGACAGGAATGCTGCAGAGCGATCACGGGCAAACAGAACCTTCAAGCTCACATTGCTGTGCATGTGCTCAGAAGGATCCTGTCACACTTCTGCAGAGTAACATAACGTCAGTGTTTCTAGATGTTTGATGTAGACCTCTCAGTGACCCTAATGTTCCTCTAACAGGATTCAGTTGCTGCCTTTTTTTCTCCTCAGATGCGGCACTTCCTCAAGTCCTGAAAATCAAAACCAGTGTCAGCTCTGTGGGGACAGTAAGCACACACCCACATCCGTGAGTGTTCTCAACCTCCCTGTGGCCGGGCCAGTAGGACATGGTGCCTATCCATCCCAACTGATACCTGCTTTGCATCTCCATCACTGCCACAATGCATCCCTTCCTTGGTCATCTGCCAAGTCAGAGCTGCTCCCTTTCCATCCAAACAGCTCATTTTTACCTGTCAAGTGTTTGGTGGCTTGCAGTGACTCCTGAGAGTTAGGGTGAAATCATATTAATTGTTACTGGCAGGACGGAAAAGAGAAGTAGGCTAAGGAGGGTGGAGAGTCATCTCAAAGTTGTGACTGAGAGAGGAAGATGAGTCGGACCTTGGACAGTAGGTGCCAGGGAGCAAACCAGGGCTCTTAATTCCTACACACGGGCATGCATCAAATAGGAGTCCTGCCCATCTTCACATGGGGCTTTCCCACAGAATATGGAAGGAGGGCAGGAATCAGTGAACGATGAATGCTCTTGGCAAACTACTTCATTAAGAGTGAATACCTCCACTCCCTTGTCTTATAGACACTGGTGTAAGCCTGGAATAGTACTATGAAAGCTCCCATTCAGTGGAATTTTCCACTTGGCTAATATACTTATGCATGCTGTGTGCTGCTGGGACGCTGGCAGAGTGGATGCAGAGACTACAGAATGAGTGGCTTCTTTGGTGCTTCAAGTACAGGAAAAATGTAAGTGGATAATGATAAGAAATGGCTTATAAAAGCCAGCTCTTGAAAGTGCTGTAAAATAGCAGTTATTCAGGAAGTGAATGGCAGGATTTCACGAAAGACTACTTATCAGAGACCACACACATCAAGCTGAAATGGTGATTTTTGTTTTTCTATTTATTTCAAGGTTTGCATTTATTAGGATTGATAAAAGGTTAATAAAAAGCCCCAACATTTCTGACAGTGCCAACAAAGAGTGCCACTTGCACCTTTCAATTTTCTCTGTGCTGAATCTCTGCAGATCTGTAACCTAGGGGAAGAGAAGGCACCTGTAGCTATCTGAATATATTGAAACACAATGTGTACTGTGGAAGGGGCTGATCCCAGGTTCCCCACTAAACTAGCTGAACTGTCACTTGAAATGCTGAGATCCTAGAGAAAAAAAAAAAAAAGAAAAAAAAAAAAAGGACAGTGCGGCTTCCTCTTACTGTTTTGGTTGTGTTTTATGAATCAGAACTGGCTGTGGGTTCCTGCCACCATGGAGGTGTAAAGAGCTGTGAAACCCAGGTAGTCAAACATCTCCTTGATGCAGGTGCACACCAGATGGGGTAAGACAGTACAACCCCTGTCCTTGATTTTTGCCTGAATAAAATTGCTTCCTGATTATATGCTGGCTCTGATAATCACCATTTACATTTTTCTTAGGCATTGTATGGCAAAACTGGAACATAAATTTCTGTAAGAAAATAGGTATATCTTGGAATACTGCAGAAGCTATATTGTTTCTGCAGGCCCAGGGCTTTCAGAATAAGAAGATAAATTGGAATGAATGAAGAAATTATTTTTATGAACTTATGGTGCATGTATATCTTTGTACTTTTTTTCCCAGGTCCATGCAAGGTTCTCCACATATTTGTTGTATCATTAGGGCCCCACATACAGGCCCTCACTTGTGAAATGATGCATCTGCTTTCTTGAATCTAAAATTTGGCACAGGAAGGCAATTTAAAACATGAGTTTCTTAGGAGAAGCCTCTAAAGCTACTTTGCACAGAGGAAAGAAAGATGACAAAAGGGCGCTCAACCCTCCTATCCCCTACTGATGTCATCATCTCTGAAGAAAGTTTCACCTTCCTTCTGAAAGCCAGATTAACTAGGAAAAGTGAAGTTTTGGTTTCTTAAAGGAAGTTCCTGAGCAGGGCACTTGAAATAGTGTATTTTTCTGTTCTAGTCTGTGTCTCTGAGCACCAGCACCCCTTCCACTTTGGTCTAGATAAAAAAAAAAAACATGTTATGATTCTTCCTGTTACAGCATTAATGTTCCAGTTATCAGCATTATAATGCTTACTTTGAGTTTGTTCCTTGCTAAAAGCTGAAGAGATGACACATTGTAAACAACACCTCTGCTGTGGAGACCAGTTTTGCATACTGAGTTTTGTATTTACAGACTTAAAAAAAAGTGAGATCAATTTACAGATTATGAAATATGAAAAGAAAAAGAAAGAAATTTTATTCTTTTATTTGTACTCTCCCATTATTATTATTTTGTAGAAAAAAAAACGGGAAGTGAAAACGAAGAGGAAGAGCATGTCCTTTCCCTGATCTCAGAGGCCATGAATGCTTTTGATATGAAAACTGAGATGCTCATACAAATCTCAGATGCCAAAGTAGGACTTTAAGTAATATGTGTAACTGCTATCTATGCATATTTTTGTGAAACTTCTATGCAATCTACATAGGAATCTCAAAAAAAAAAAGATACAAATTTAGTTATGCATCTATTTATCTATCTATCTGTCTCATAAGACAGACTGTGAAAATCTTATTAATTGGCAATGCTTGTTATTTATGCAGCGCTTAGAAATGTTAAAAAAAAACCCAACCCAAAACTCCACAGATATTTTTGTGGTCTACCAGAATCAGTCTGTTGCTAATGCAGGACCCCCTACATTTAATTACTTTGAAGAGGCACTTAAACCATTTCTTTCAGCAGTTCTTTAATTAATCTCTTTGTATAATGAATGACAATAGAGCCTTCATCCCCCTACTAAGGGCCTGTAATTCTAATGCCACTTTCAAGGTTTATAGCTTGCGTAGATAATATGTGCTAGACAAGAATAATACATAATAGTACAGAAATGCAAGTAATACTGCAGGTATTTTAGGAGCACAGATGAACCAAAGGAAGATTAATGGGACTTGATAAAATGACAAAAAAGCCACTGCACAAGGACATCCATCTCTACAATAATCTTAGTTCTGTATTTCTGTGAGGGAAACAATCAGTGGACTAAAATACCCCTTTGATGAGTGCAATTTGGCAGCAATTTGCAAACATGATAATATGCCTCGTTAATTCAAGGGCATTTGACATAGCTATCCTGACATTTTCATTGCAGGAGCTGTCAAGAATAATGTGGAAGAGTAAAAGAGGCTTATTGGAAAGTGCCTCTTTACCTTCGGTAATCTAATAATCTATAGTGGTAAGGTCAAGTAATGATATAGCCTTTAATCCTCTATCAATTACTACTTTTAATTACAGCTGAGCTGCTGAAATGTATAGAGATCTTCCTGGAGTTAAAAGGAACAGCTGTAACTCTGCTCTGAGGAGTCCATTCTTTCCAAAGTGACAGCAGTTCTCTTTCTCTATCACCACCTCCCTGGAAATCAACCAGCTGCAAGACCAAAGGTGCTGAGCCTATTACACATCGCACCAAAGATCTGGTTGTGTCATAGCTCATATCCATGACAAACTGAGCCAAGATTAATGAAGAAGTTTTTTGTGGCTTTTCCTAATCTACAACTACTTGACTTTGACTTTCCATGTTTCTAACTAGCTAGCTACACTAACAGATGCAGTTGTATTTTCTAGATAATTGTGAGTATCTCTATGGGCCAACACTTTTTAAAATACCAATTAGTCTGACACTAAGTCCCTTCCCCAGGGAGAAGGGAGCACCTTTCCTGGGAGCCAAGAAGGCCTGCTCAGAGCAGGGAGATCCCAGTACTGAACAGCATGGTCCAAGCTGTAACATGCATACTGATCACTTGAAGTCTTTTGGATAGATTAAAAAAAGTACACAACATTATTAAAGCCAAAGTACAAATTTCATAGCCCACAAGCCACCCTGAAAAGTTGCAGTTCTCCCTTGATTTCATATAACAAATTTTGCTGAGTTACCTGAAGACCTCACGACTCCATTTCCTGGTGTCTTCAGAGGGTTTGTTTGGTAATGGCACAGTGATAGCTCTCCTGATTCTGCAGGGTAGTACTGCAAGACTCCAGCTCTTTATAAAAAAACAAGTAAATCAAACTCAGTGTACTTCACATCAAATGAAGACAGTATTTTACTCCTTTCTCTATATGTAGGACTCTCCAGAAATCTAAAACAAAGATGCATATAACGACCTTGCAAATAAGATCAGTGTAATTCAGAGAATGAAATGAATTCTTCAAGCCCTGGCTTTGTTTGTCACTTACCATCACTGTAGTTTCTTTTCATCCTTAATTTTTGCTCCTCTCCAGTATTTCCTATAAAGAGTTTTCTTTAGAAGAGGAAATAAAAAGAGGGGTTTATGCATCCATTATTTAATGATGGACTTCTATCCTGGGGGAAAATAGGCAAGAAGGATTCTGATGGCAGAATGAAGTGAATTAAGGATCAAAAAATTTCCTAAATTTGGCTGAGAGTTTATGACTTAATTTGCATAACTCTGGTTTTAAGGTCAGTGACTTCTTTCCTGATTCATTGTTGGGATTTTTTTATTTTCAAATTTAATTGCTTGTGTATTAATTTTCACAATTCTGGAGCCAGCATCCCTGTGAGATCTAATTTAAGGACTGTATTTCCTCTTTGGAAAATAAGAGACAATTTCACAAAGAGAAGGAAAAATCAAGAACAATGCCATTTTTTATATAACATACTTTTATTTCTTTTCAGAACAGCATTTCTTTCCTAGGGCTTCTTAGGAGGGGTTGTTGCCTTTACATACTTGCCTGCATGCAGTTTTTGGACTGTCACCATCACAAAAGGCCAGACGTGGCACCACAGGCTGCTCAGACTTGCCTAAGTGGACCTGATGTACAAGGGGTACCCTTAGGCTAGGCAGAGGGAATTCTAGCCTGCTCCACCTCCTCACTGGCTGATGTTTCCTGGAAAGAGCAAAGTAGCCTCCACATCACACTGCTGTAGGAGCAACTAAATTGTACCTCATCAGAGGTGTCTTACCACAGTGCATGTACAAGGTATGTGCAGAACTATATTTTCTAAACAGGAATCATTATAGGGATAAGAATCAGGTGCCAAAAGTTGTCTAACCTGCTCTCTATGGTTTACTTTGTGCTCCACTTCTCAGTGCTGATGATGTGGCCCCACAAAATCTGCGCAGTGGCAAAGCTGCTGAGCACCACGTGAACGTGAGCCTGAGGGGACACAGGATCACATCCCACAGGAGGGAGCTGCTTTAGCTCCCCTCTGAAGCAACATGGGCATGCACAACTGGTGAGCAGCAGGGCAAACCACAGGACTGGGGTACTTCTTGCCAAGCCTTTGCTTCCTCAGTGCAGGATGAACAAGCTGGGGGCTCAGCTAAAGGATAAACATTCTCTTGCTTTCACCACAGGACAGCAGGTTGTACACCACAGTTAACACCACATTGAAAATGTGTCTCAGCAATGCCTTCCCTATCTTCCTCCTTATTTCTCACCATTTTTACTGATAAGGTTATGCCAAGCATCCCTGCTAAGTGGAATCTCTGCCTTTATTTTCCCACCTTCCTTCCCTCTTCTGGAAGAAAAAAAAAAAGGCAACAAAAAGTTTCCAAAATAGAGTATTTTAAAAGCCTTATTACTATAAAATGAAGCACAGAGTAGGATAAAGAATTGTAGAAAATGCACATTGAAGATGTAATGAATGTTTAATGAAATTATGAGAAGCTTATGGATGCTCAAGTGCTGGAGCTTTGTGCTTTCCTAGGACATCCCAGAAAACACACAGAGGTGTCTGGAAAGGCAGCAGCAGTTTTGTGTGACGAAGACCCTCCCCAAGGAGTAGCAAATATTGTTTAGATCTGATACTATAGAATATGGAGTCTTCTGATTTACAGTTAAACTGCTAAGAGCAGAGTGCTCCCACATAAACAGAGCTCTAAATCCGACTGTGCTGCTGGTGAAACAGGAGTGATTACCTCCCAAGTCTTTTCCTAAGGCTGCTTTGTCCTTGGTTCCTAATTTCTTTACTGGTGTAAAACAGCCTGGCTCCATCACAGGTAACAAAGTGAGGCCTATTTTTACTGCAGCTGGGAATTTCCTTTAGCCCAAAACTAGTATTTTTTTTTGAGGCACACTTGTCTCTTTCCATGGTACTGATGGGTAGGCATGAAGTGCTGCCCACCCTAAGCATGAGGTGCTCACACCATGGGAAAGCCTGCAAGTACAGAAAGAGCAGTATAGGCCATAAGAGCTGAAAGCCTAAAATATATTGTATCTGAGCCAGAGGAGCAAAAAAATCATGATTCACAGTTCTAACTTTGATTAGTGATGCCTATTCTGCTCCACAGAGAAGAAGCCTCAAAGAAATCACTTCTCTGTGCTGTTTGAAATGAAGGAATTAATGTATGCTTCTGAAAAGTGAAAACACTATATCTCTGGAAAGAGAATGAAAGCAAATAAACTTTCAGTCATGGCCTCTGTCAGACTTACAGGAGCTCCTGTTCTACCCTGTGAAAACCTACCTGTGTGATGCTGGATTAAGGCTCCTCCTTAATCAAGACAGGAAACCATTCTGTCAAAATACTCAAGAAACTCACTGCAGAGTCGTATTCTTACACGGTCCTTTCTGGCAAGCAAGAAGGCCACTTACAAAGACTTTTCTGACCTTCATGGGCACATCAGACTTTGGATGCTCCTGCTTTCATTGCTACCTCTATCTGTCCTGCTGATTGGACTAAAAGCCCTGAGGGTTTTGGCTTTGCTCCATCACAGCTCTCCTTGCAGTATTGTAAACCCCAACAAGATGTAGGAGACTGCAGACCATATGTGTGCGTGGGGATAGGTTGAGAGATGATTTATTTTAAGGCCAATGAATTATTTCCTGACAGTAACTAACAGGAAAGTTACACTCAAAAAATATTCTGGAATGACTGACTTTTGCAGAGTTGGGAACATTGACTCACTCCTGCCATCCTCTTAATTTCCAGTGCATGATGCAGAGGTGAAGGAGGAGAAGGATGGGAGTTATGTCTTCCTTTTGCTGTGATAGAAATAAGGGCTCATTTCTGATTTGGCTCCCTTCCTGAAAATTGCCAGCATGAGATAGGAGACTGTAAATAACAAGTCATGGATAGGTGGCTTCTGGTGCATAGAACAGATAGACAAATTTTTCAGTTGTCTCACTTTCAGACACTTGCCTAAAATACACCAAGACCATACACTCCCCAAGAAAGAGAAAGAAAGACAAGATTAACTGGTTTTCATATGATCTCATACTAAATCTAGAATAGGTAGAATTACAAATGTCACCAGAGATAAGTTTAGTTAAGACACACATACAAAGATACACCTTCTCCAAAGAAGAGGTCTGTTTAAATTTCCTGTAAATGCCACATTTCACGTCTGCTGCTATATTAGTCCATTTGCTGATGGAAATGCTCCCATTTTTTCCTCACGTCTCACAGTGCAAGTGTTGTCCAATCATCGGGTTGCATCACATTAGAGTAATGCAGCTGAAATGAAAGCAGTAACATTGGAATGCAGCTGTGTTTACAGCAATAAAAATCTGAGGAATTGCATTATTTGGGCAATGGAAGGGGGAAAATTGATTTAAAAGAGCTATTTGGAATGGCTGGTTCTTTACTCTTGCTTAGATAAATTATTATTTTTGTATCTGCATTAAAAAGGCAGTTTTACTCTCTCTATAACTACAGGAAGACAATTTGATGGCAGTATTTGGAAATACTTTAGATAACACCGAACACAAAGAAAAAGCATTCTAACACAAATTAGTAAGGTGACAAATATGTAACAGTAGTGAATTCCTCACAAATACCTTCACTGATGCCTTATAAACAAAAATTGGTCTCCTGGAAAAACTTCATTGAAAACATTGTTAAAAGTACAATCCAATTATTCACAAAGTTTATTATGTAGTGCAAAGTTTTCATAAGGTGTATTCTGTAAAAAGTCATGATCTTCTCATTGAAAAACACATTGAAAAACTGGGACATACTTCTGTGAATTTGTCTGAAAACTAAGATATTGCATTTGGAAGCATCATCCCAGAGAGCTGTACATCTAAGGGTGGAAATTCCAATTTGGCCTTCTGAGCTGGGTCACATCACCAGACTAATTCTTATGTTTAGAGTCCCCCAAGACATAAGCTGGGAATGCAGGGAAACTTAGCAAACCTGCCCAAGAAAAGAAGCAAGTCAGTGTTGTCAGGATGTTTTCCTTAGAAATTAAATGAATCATAAGCATGCAAACAGTTAAGTAAATGAAGAATAAGAGTTACACTTGACAAGTGTTTCCAATACTTCATATTACTCAAGAAAAGGCAACCTCTGCCTTTATTACAGAGTCACCAGCCTAGACAGGATTCTCCTAAGTTTCAAAAGGCAAACTTCAAAGAGAATACATCTCCAGATGGGAACCTCAGCACAAACAAGTACTTGTTTCTCTGATGACTGGAGCAAAGGCAACACAGAGGGGGGTTGTTATAGCAGTGTTACATCTAGGTACTAAAATATTGCTCAGTGTAGAAAAATATATGTTAATCCATTTCCAGGGGAAAAATGTCAGCTATATCTCAGTGGAAAGGAAAAGCACTAACAGCAAGTGGTATTAGAAATAAATCAGGTGTAAACTGTCTGGCTGCAGACTTCAGGAGAAGAAAATAATACACATTATGAGTTCAGTTTTTCTGTTGCTGCAAGGCCCTAGTAAGACAACCCCTAGGGCTTTAGGATATTTTATGAGTTTCAGCTGTTAAAGCTCCAAGGTTGGAGTGGCTGACAGATTTCAAAGGACTGATGATGATGATGACAAGAATGAGTAAAAAGCCAGAAGAAATGAAGGTTTACTTCTTATTTGAGAAACTGTAAAAAGCTAATAAAAAAAGCGCCCCCAGAATTAGTGACAGAACTACTGAGAAAATTATTATATTCTCAGGAATTCCTCTTCACTAGCAAATACCTGCAAAAAAGGCAAATGTCTCCATCTTCTTGATGGTGTTAGTAAATCATCTCAGCCCTACAGCTGCAGGTGTCCTGGCAGTCCTGGTGCAAGGGTCACTCTGGCTTTAGCAGCCAGGCTGTTTCACTGGGCTGTGGAACAGACCTTTGCTGCCTCTGTCACCTTCTGAAAAAATACTTTTTTTAATGGTAATACAACACCTTTGCCTTCACATTATACTTCTTGAGCTAAGCTCAACCACGCTCTATGTCTCATTTGTCCAAAGAGTGTTTAAAAACAGGTTTCAAAATGCAAACAAAATCTAATAAAATCTAAAAACCACTATTCAGTGGTGTGACCCAAAAAATTTTGAATAAGAGAGAGAGATCCCATGGTCAATAGAGAAATACTGTGAAAAATACAATCTGCATTATGCATTTAAAATCAGATGTTCATAATATACTATATGACATGGTCCTAGGTGGGAAAAGAAAGAAAAGCCTTCCTTCTCACAGTGCCAAGCTGCCTACTCACAAAAAACCAGAAACTATGCAAAAAACAAAAGTGGAGAAAGAAAACATTCACTCTGTTTTCCTATTGAAAATATGCAGTCTTTCCAAAAAGTCTAAGCAAGTGGCCTGAATGAAATTAATAGTCACTTTCAATCAGAGGACTTTGCTGTATTATCTATTTATTTATGTATCTGTGCACACTCACAACCAGCAATCAGGTAAGAGTCAATGTCTTTATTCCTAATGTGTATTTTTTCCAGGTCATGAAATGCAGGTTAATATTTGATCTTCTATCAATAAATCTCCCCATATTAAACGTATAAAGGTTATTCCTAGAAAACACAACCTGGCACAGCCATAAACTTACTGTGATCATTTGTAGGAGGAAGAGCTCACTGATTGGAGAAATTCACCACAATCAATCATGTGAATATACTGATGCCAATCCCTGTTACAGTTATTGGCACAGGTGATGTTACAGATCAGTATTTGAAATATTTGACTTAGGAATTTAATATTATCTCCTATGGACTCTGTTTCACCATCATAGTAGCTGAATGGCATTGATTTCTTCTGTATCCCCCTGCTTATCTCAAGCTATTTCATTTTGCTTGTCTTATTGATTTTCAAGTTCACTTCATACATTATCTTACTGGAAGCTGGTAATGAATCAACGTGGCCACCTAAATTCATGCTCTGTTGTAACCCCTGGGAAAGAGCCACTTAAACTATCTACATCAAAATATACTGAGCAGTTACTGTGCACATCCAAACAAGGGACGACATGTTTGCCTCAACACAACTCACAGAAGGAAGGGCTCTGCAGTCTTTCTGTTTTGTGCATGTATTTTTAAATACCTGCCATGGTAATATAGATTTAAAAGGAAAACACTGGAGCAAGCCAAAGATACTTCAGTGCAAGCCCTTCATCCTAAGTAGTTCAGTTATTCGTGGCTCCTTTCACAACCTCATGCCTGTAATTTGTGTGCCTTTCTCTGAACCCCTTCATTTCCCACCTTCAGACCAGGAGCTAGCTCTTACTCTCTGCTTACATTGCCCCACATGTGCCACTGTTATCAGAAGGGTCCCATTAGCAGGAAAGGGACACCCAAAGTACTGATAAAAGTAATATTAATTGTGCAAAACAATGCCAGGACAGCTATGATAATAAATTGTCATTATTTTTGCTTCCTGCTGTTCTTACATATTTTGGTAACATTAAGATTTAATGGTTACTTCATTCCCATAGATGCACTCATTTATCCAGCTGGCCTGCTGCAGTACATAAGAATATTGATGCAGCTTTCTGCTGTACATGGACAGGTCAGGATGAGAAAAGAAGATTTGTAGTTGAAACTGCTGCTTGAAACTATTAACACAGAAAACTAATTTCTGCTTAAAGATGCTTTAAATGCGTACTTGAGGGAAAAAATATAACAACACAAACATCTTAAATTGACCATCAGCTCAGTGACAAAAACCAGTATGTTAAATTTAAGGATTTCTCCTAAGAGATTTCATGTGAGCTAAAAGTCTGCTTGGCTGAATAAAATTAGAAGACATATTTGTACATTTTAGAGCTCTCCAACATGAGAGCCAACATTTTATACCTATATTTATAATGTTGAGTGATTAGTGACAGTAATTGTGTGCCTCATTAATATGTAGACTCACACAAACCTCATCATGACCCTCACTGAAATAAGGTTCAAGCAGACAATTTTCACAGAGGCCTCCAGGGCTCTACAGCACAGGGCAGTGGAGCCTGCAGGTTCCTGTTTTGTGTCACCCACCAGTTTCCCATGGGACATTGCACCAACTGTGTCACATGTGGTTCACATCTGGTTTTTTTCTGGCTACCCACTACAGGACTCCTCAGATGGAACAAAAATGAGTTTCCATCACTGGAAACTGCACTGTCAGAGCAGCCTGTGATGAAAAGCCAGGCTCAGAGTGTTTGGAAAGGCTTCAAGGCTTGATTTGCAGAGATTGAGAGTTCTCTCATTTCCATCTAATTCACTAAGGAGCAGACAGCTAAAGGTTTTTCTCAGCCCTAAACAGAGCACAAACGAACTGGTAACAAACTGCCAGGGATTACTTTGCTAGAAAACAGCAGCACTTCAGTGTTTCACTGCCTTTTCTGCTTGTGCTGTTTACCAGCAAATGCTCTCCTACACATGGATAGACAGGTCGAAACTCATGCTGAAGAATTACAGAAAGCAAACTGCCAGAGATGAATGAATGCACAAAACCAATATGCCCCCCTTTTGTACACAAAGAGAGAGCAGTGTAACCCATTTGCCAGGGGTTGCTTGTGAGAGTGAAAAGGGTCCAGCCATATGACATGCCCTTATACATCCCATCCCCAACAACAATCCTTAAATTAGCCTGCCCTGAGATCCTAATCAGGCACCTCGGAGAGTAGATTACATTGGCTGGGCTGAGCAAAACCTTGTCCAACTCTGCCTTTCAAATGCATTCTGTCAGGTTCCTGGGCAAAGGATTTACAGTCATTATAGAATTCATTTATTCAAGCAGAAGGAGTAAACCATTTATTTAAAAGCAAAAACAGGTGAACAAAAGAATCAAAAGCTCCTATACTTGATTACCTTTACAAGCTGTTATGACTTTAAAATAGACCAGGCAAACCAAACCCTAAGAGCTACCATGTGGCTCACCAGCATTGCAATTAAACTGTGAGTTGATAACATTTGGTTTTGGTAGCTCTGGCATGGCTAAGTGAAGAAAAGATTTGTTTTATCTGCTCCTTATCCTCTGGAAGGAAAACCTTCCCCATTTACAAGGAAAAACATGCAATGAATATACCCTCTTTATTGGTTGAGTATTTCTGTTTTCAAACTCTCAGTTAAGCTTCAATCAGTAGGCCCTACAGCAATGTCTCTGGACCAGCTACCATCATGATTCACAACTGTGAGAGCAATTCAATAAGCATCTCTTTTATCCAGCGCCACAGGGACATTTCAAAACCACTACAGTTCCAGAAGTGCCTGCACCAGGAGCCCTGCCATGTAAAGTCTAAGGACATTCGCAAGCTACACCACGCACCTGCAGCAATTTACCACCAGTGGTTAGTAACCCCTTGAAAATATTTTCATAGTTCTTCCAGATACTTTTAGTAGAGGCCTAATAAAAATAAACTTGTTTGAATAAATAGTCTGTGGAGGTGTCTTAAGTAATTGTTTTTTTAGGCTGTGCTTGTAATTTTCAGTTGTACAGGGCGTTTCCTGCTGACCTGCAAGCAGTGGCAGGTGTTAATTCTATTTCTGCTTGAACGAACTCCTGAAAAGTGCAGGTTTTAGTGCCATCTAATGTCTGCCCAGACTGCATAACTTCCTGCTGGTACAGTGTACTAGACTAATTCAATTTGAGCATGAATTCTCCTGAACCTGATGATCCACAGCAGGACTCCAGGTTCATTACCAGTTGCCTGCCCGATTACAGGAACTTCCCAGCTAAATCCTTCCCAGCTCAGCTCATCTCAGTATCACCCTGCAGCCTGAGGGTCCCACTCTGACAGCGGGAAAGCTCTAACAGTGCCAGTGTCCCCTATGACTGCTGGCTAGTGGTGCAGAGGCAAAAGATCAAAACTACCAACTGTATCTTGTCCGACACTGGGGCTGGCAGTCAGTTCTAACACTTTCTGGATCCAGCAGCTGACACTTGCCATGGCATTTAGGAGCTTCCAGGAGAGGAGCTGGGAGAGGCCCAGCTCTAGGCTGAGTGGGTGTGAGTGACTCTTTTGGGGGTCCAGCTGGTAGCAGCAAACTAACTCTTCTGCACTGTTCTAGGCCCTGGGGGAGGTCTCATAGCAAAGGTCCAGCAGGAGAAGGTTGAGGGGTGCCAACTGTAGCTTCTGTCTCCCGCCACCACTGGGCAACCCCTCGGTGCCGGGTAGCGTATCCTAAAGTGGTGGTAGAAGCCACGAGAGTGGCTGCCCCAAAGTCTCCCCTGAGACTTCTGTCGGTGGCAGTGAGGGCAGCTGCATGGGTGAAGCTGCAGAGAGATAGCTACGAGGATTCCCAAAGTGAGGAACGCTGGAGTGGACACTCGCCTGAAGTTCCAAAGTATGGGCGACAGCCTTGGAGAAGACAGGGCAAAAATGCCTTGGGAGGACATCCTCATTTAACTTAGGGTGAGAAAGGAGAACAATCTCCCAAGACCCCCTGTGTCTCTATGCAAAAGAACTCCTGCCTGCCAGCTGTTGTTCACTCCTCAGTTCTAGTATGTTCTGTGTTCTTAGTTTCTCCATTGGTTCTCCCCAAAAGACCATTCCCTCCCTTCTCTACTATTGGTTCCACCTGCATCACTCCACTCTAGTTCCTCCCCTAGACCCTCTCCCCATTGGACTTCTTGTACCCTGACCCCTGCCTTCTTCCAGTGAGGCACCCAGGTCCTCCTACCTCTTCGCCCTTTGCCTCTGTTTCTCTTCAGCAGAGATTGTGTTCATGTTTGCTCCCAGCTGTTTCTCTTACCCTCTCCCTACCTGGACCCTCGCTCTGCCCTCAATAAACCCTGCTGGATTTACCATGCAAAGGGCTCTCTCGTCTCTTTGGTGAAGCTTCAATTTCACCATCCGGGCTTGGGCCTCTGCTGGGCTGGGGGAGTTGCCATCGCAGCCCCAAGTGGAGACGCTTGTGCTGCTGCAGGCACCCCGACAGCACCTGCCCGGGGAAATTATCAGTAGCCACTCACACCAAAGAGCTTTATTCTCAGGGAAGAGTGACTCTCTGAAGGGGTCAGAGCAAAGTGAGAGGGAACAGCAATTCGGCAAGGGTTTATGAACCCTTCACCTCAGGGAGGTGGGAACATGCAACAACCAATAGGGGAACAGAAAGGGGAGGGCTATACAGTCAGGAGAACCAATAGGGGTAATACAGGGGTGGAGGAAGGCTCTCATTACAAATCAGCAACGGGGAATCGGGTGACTGACATAGAAGTCTCTGGAACAAATGGGGTAGGGCAAACTTAACTGGCAAGGGAAAGGGGCAGCACAGCAAGAATGATGGGCACCCTGAGTGGCGGGGAAAACTTAGAGAAAAACAACTCGGAACAAACCATCATGAGGGGAAGAAATAGGGGGAACAAACCATTATATTAACTAACATAAGATTATTAACCTTTAAAATACAACAGCAACAGAACTCAGCAAAAACACACACCACCACAGAGAGGTATTGCCATGGCTGTGTGGTACCTGTTCCTTGATGGCTTGTGGGTTACACAATCCACAGGGCAACATTAAGGAGTGATCATGGCTTCCTCTTACCAGCCAGATTTGGAGTGACAGGAGAAAAGTCCACCTGGTGCAGCCATCAAAGACAGTGGACCAGAAATCCCTGGTCTTTGGCAAAAGGGAGAAATGGACTCAGGTATCCCCATCCTGGCAAATGGCAGGGAAGGCTTATGTCTTTATCTTATATATGCTGAATTCAAACTGCCTGGAGAGGACTGCACGGGCACAGTAGTGTCCTTTCATTTAGGATTCCAAGTTCTTATTTCAGCATTCCTATCTACCATAATGGATTTGCACAGCACTTAATTGCATTCTAATTGACCAGAACTGCTAATTGTTATAAGTAAATTGCAGTCTAATTTTACTTAGCTATAACTGATAGAACACAAAGCTACAGGAATAAACTACATCAAAAGGAAACGGCACCAAACACTGGTGTGATTATTAGGGTGAACTAATGTGGCAACAGACCACTACCACAGCCAACACTATTTATAGAAATTAGTATTTAGGGCCCAAGTGAATCTAAAAGAGTTTTTAAGGTTTTNGGTTTTTTTTTTTTTTTTTGGTGTTTTTTTTTTAATATGTGTGTGTTTTTGCCACATCCACCATTCTAAAACAGAATTTGGATTTCAGTTAAATGGACAAAAATGAGGTTGTCAGATGCCACTCACTGCAGGTATGTTGACTGGGTATTTACTGTGGGGTTTACTGGTGGAGCTGAAGCCCATACTTCTAATGACCATTTTTCTACCGTCATATTTCTTCCCTCTTGCCAGACCAACTATTTTACTTAGTTGTAGAAAAGTCCGCTTATTGTGCAGATAAAAGACCAAGGGTGTTCATTGTGAAGGCCTAGAACTAGGTCATTCAGTTCCCCTTCCAGATTTATCCTTCTTTCTCTTTTGTACTAATGAACCTGCAATGGAGGTGGCTTTTTACATTCTTTGGGCATTGAAATGAAAGCTGCCAGCACTTCAGCCCAAGCAAAAGTATGGGAAAAAGCTCTATTTAATGCTGGAGAGAAAACATCTGGAGGTCCCTGTTGTCATGCCAGGTTCTTTGTAGAGAGTTTGCTTTTCTAAAGCAATTGTTCACTCACATTTTTCCAAGAGCTACATTTCAGGAGGGGAGCTGAAAATTATATCAACCTCTCTCAATACATTACAGGCACCACATACTGCACCAGCATCATTAATATCAGGCAATATTCCCTTTGTGTTCATCCCTTCTGCAATCTCCTCCACTAGCCAGTAAATCAAAAATCATCTTGGGATGTAAACTTTTACACTCACCAATGCCTAATATTGTTCTCTTTGTGGCATAGCAGTGGTGACAAGGTACTATGGCTTTTACCTGGAAATAACCCCATAATGGTCACTTCATCAGCTTCAGCCACTGCTGAGTTTATCCTGTAGTAAAATCCCCCTGGTCTCCTCCAGGATTTTGCTTTTAAGTGCAGGGTAACCTCATAAGCACTTGTTTTCCCTGTGATTAAACATACCATTTTCAACAATGAAGCTAAAATCCCAGGTATGCAGTAACTTCCATGGCTAGGCATTCTCAGGAGAGCTAAAAAGTAGAGTAATGCTTTAATGTTCAGACAGAGAACCCACTGAGAAGGAATCTGGTTTTATTATTAGCTTGACAGACCCAGGCAATATTTCTCTGAAAGACTGGCTTGGCTATGCTAGGAGTGACTTCAGCCCAGGAGCTGAAGACTGAAAGCTGCAGGTCCATGCCATAACATATTTTCATTTCTCACTAAGCAGCTCATGAGGTTAATATGCAGAGAGCTACTACTCCTCCTACATGCAGATCATTTCTCAGTTCATTAAACATTATTGCTAAACTACCAGTAGCTCTTCAATTACTCACCTCTGGCTTACAACTAAGAGTAGAAATAGACATTAAACATTTTATTCCAAGGAAATTTCATGCTCTTCAAGATTATTTCAGTTATTTGGTTTCTTTGGTGGGGGTGGACAGAGAGACTGGGTTTGTCTAGAATAAGTATTTTGGTAATGCTGAAGAGACGTGCATTTATTGATTCAGCAAGCATTCATTTTGTTTCCAGAATTTGTATAATAGACAGAGCTGACCAGCCCCTTCCCTCCCATCTCTTCCATCACATTGCTTGATGCTCTCCCTCCAGCAATATGAAAATGTCAACCCTGCACCTTTTTTTCCAACTCCACGGTTCCTTAGGAGAGGTCTCCTGCAAACACGTAGGGCCATCCCTTTTCCTGAATTCATAAATCTGAATTTCAAATCTTGGCACAGCACCAAGGAACCATTGGAAGTCACTTTTGCTCTCTGCCTTTCCTGCTGAAAAGGGGCTGGAGCGACAGGATTGAGGTTTGAAGAGGGGAGCAAGGAGTCAGAGGAGCTGAAGAAGGTGACCAGATTAAAACTGTATTTCAGCAGGAAAAATACCCAATAACACTGCTGGCTCTGGTAAGAAGAGAAGACATTGGCAACCTGCTAGGGAGGGATACTTGCTGCTGGTAAAGAAAGGAGCAACATCGTGGAAATTTGATAAAATGGAAAGGTACCTTTAAAATCACTCTAGGCCCTGCCTATCTGGGTTATTAAATGTATCCAGTTTTACTCATAAAAGGTATTTTGTCAAAAATATGAACAATTTATGACTGTCAGATCTAACCTCCAGCTGAACTCCATTCCATGCCTTCCAGAACAGTTACCAGTCCCATGAAACCTCAGTTTTTCATCCAAACAACAGCCAGACCTAATTTCTTTTCTTACAAAAGAGCTGATCAAGGAATCAATTTCCAGCTGGGTCTCAATCATCAACATTTATTTAAAAGCAATGCCACAAGTTCTCTGAACAACCCCTCCATTATGCAGTACAAATCAGTCCAATTATTTAATTGGGAGCAAACAGCTTTAGTGCTACCTTTTCCCCAGTTGTCAAAATTGTTGTATGAATGCCAGTCTGGGGACAGAAATAACATTGATTTAGATCTGTGTTCCCAGCTGTGAATCCAAATCTGAAACCTTTACTCTCTGTTTTGCATTCAAAAGAAATTACTGTAAAATGACTTATGGATGGTGTTTTCCAGAATTTGATTGATAGATTCCAAAAGATCAATTGAGCCTGGTATCTATGTTTTCCAGCATTATAGTTTCTCCTAAAGACAGACTTCTTTTCAAGATACCAGGTTCACCTGGTCTCAAAGTCAGCCACAGGCTGGATTCCATCATGCAGTTCCTGACCTCCGGAGAGCTGCAGAGCCCAAGTTACAGCTGGTCTCTCTGGTGGGAATCTCTGTAAAAAGTTGAAACCAGCCAGATCTTACCCAGCAGGTAAGAGAACCACACTTTCAGTGCATGACCAAGCTCATCTCTTATAAAAAGCATTGAAATACCTTCCTGTGTTTAGAAGGAAGAAAGAAGTTTACACAAAAATGTTTATACTGATAAAGTAACAGACACTGAGCCCACACAACATTTTAAAGGGCACTATTTCAATTAAACTGACCCAACAACGGTTTAAATGTAATCCCAAATGGTTTTCTGATATCTAGACTGATGGGCTCGGTCTCTAAGTTTTACAAGGAGTTGTTGCTTGCAGTGGTTGCAATGCTCAGGTTATATTTACAGTCTTGATCTAGACCAGGAATGAAATCATTAAGGATTATATTCTAATCTATATGACCTGCAAACTATTTGGCTTGGGATTCTGTATCTTGTAATGAATATGTTCCAGAATTGAATAACACATCTGCATGTACTTTCTTCTTAGGGAACCTCTCTGCTTCCCAAACAAACAAGCTGGTTCCACTCTTTCAATTTCCTGAAAGGGAAGGCAGTGAGAAGATTAGGGAAACTTTGGGTCAAATACAGAAATATATTTAGGTGCCTACAGTCCCACAGGAATCACTGGGCACTCAGGCACCTAAGAGACTCACTGGAGCCTGTTCTTAAGCAATAGTGGTAGTTTCCAAAGGTGATATAACAGCAGCTGGATGGCCATGTGGGCTGCATCCATGCCTGGGTGTGCATAGCCACCAGTGAAGTCAGTGGTAGGGGACTGACTCCAGAATCAGGATTTTGTCTGCTTACTTGGTCGTCTTTCAGTTCGCCTTTGGAGGCAGTTGGGAATCATGTAAGGCCTATACCATCAAACCTGGTGGTTCTGAAATTCTGTTCCTACACCCACAAATGATGCTGACTGCTCAAGTAATTTGGAGAGGAGCAGACACTATCTTAATGTCACACAGTGTCTACTACCATGGGCTCCTGGTTTGAGGGCAACTCCTAGTATTGTAATTAGCATGTCTACCCTTAGTAGTTAGCATGTTTACCCTTAGTAGAAGCAACTCATAATTTAATTTCAGTGGTATGATCATTAGTAGATCTTCCTCAGTCACAAAGTCATAGCCTGTTACCTGGCATTGTTGACAGACCACCTTTTTTTTTTCTGAAGTAGCTCAGCGAGACTCTTCCTCACATGTACATCTTAGTGGGGAACAGCTAAACCTGCAGCTTTCTCTTCATGTGTTTTCATACAGAAAAATAGAAAACCCCTTTAGGTTTCATCTGATCTCTGCACAAGTGAGAGGAGCCTTGGCTGCAGATTGCTTTGTAGCACTTGGTTACATTTCCGTGTCTGAGTTAGCCTGCCATGCCTATACAGTAAGGTATGTGGACTGGACCACCACGGATCACATAAGATCATCTGAGTCTTAAATCTCTATCACGCGTGATGGACTTCAATTAATGTATATGAAGGTTAAATACTGCTGTGAAACCACTCACCTGAAATGACCACTGTTCCTCAAAACCACGCTGAATGCAGCTGGGACAAGTTTCTGTCTCAGTGGTGTGAACTCAGTGCCAGTTTTCTTCTTTTGGCTGCTTTGCTCTCCTTTTTCTCTTTTCAAGTCATGGGTTTTAGCACTCTGTTCTAGAGGATTACTGCTCCTGCCCCAGGAACAATGAGGTGTTGCCTGCTGGCTGCAGCAGCTGTCATTATTTCACAGAACTAAGTGTCCATGTGATCACAGCATGCAGTAGGCTAGAGTCACCAGATCTGAGAGTTACAATGCAGAATGACCTGACCCACTCTACAAGTCTCAAAAGAAAGAGGCAATAAGGCATCTCCAAAAGTCCCCTTACTTCAGGGCTAATATTTCCATCAGCAGCTAGAACTTTCCACATAACTGTCCTTAACAGAACCAGTACCACAATACCAGGAGAAAAAAAAAATTCAGTACATTCTTATGTTGCAGGAAATGCTATGTATGTATATTTATTTATTTATGTGGAAGATTCCCCACAGAGTATCAGCAATTCCCTCCACATGTGAGTTGAAGATGTTAGGCTACATTTTGGATTAGAGCTTGTTCTGTAATACAGCTGCAAGGATGGCAGCAGGGAGGCTGCTGGACCCAAGTTATTTATGTGTGCTGCTTGTGGTTTGAGGTTTTACCAATGATGAAATCAGGCAGGGCCTTGGGCAGGAATGAGCCCTTAAAGCTGCACGGTAAGACATTCCTCTCATGGAATGAACCCTCAGTTCTGTGGGGATGGAACCAACCAAGTTAGTCCAGCAGGTGCTGGTGAAAGGCCAGTTTGTTTCCTTCCATCACTGAGCCTGGCTTACGCTCCTGTACACCTCTGCAAAGACGGGGAACACATCCCTGCTTTAATCAGAAAGATAGATATTATTTTAGGAAAACAGGTTCCAATTACCAAAACATTTCTCTGGAGCTGTATCTTGGCACTGACTGCAATCACACACCCATGAACCAGGTTCTCACTCAATGCAAGTCAACTCCAATCATACATAACTGGCTCCAGAGTTTCAGAAACTCTGGTCTCATGGGCACAGCATACTTTCTAATCACATAATCTTGTAAGTCATTGTACTGTAGCCGATTCTTCACTCCTAATTATGACAAAAATGATAAAAAAGGTTAAAGTATAAAAGGAAGGTTCAGTTTTACAAAGCTCCCTTCATCTACCTGAATCCTGCTAGGGTCAAAAGAAAGTCTGCTTCTGACTAATAACAACATTTGAATCAAGTGCTGAATACACTTCACACAGTACAATTTCAGCTCAGGAAGAAACTGACTTCCTTAAAGATCAACTTTTATCCTTTCCTAGCAATAGTCCGAAAAGTATTCACAAAATCAGAGCATTTTTCTCTTCTATAAGGGTTTTAATAAAAGTCAGTTACAGTTTTGATCCTATCGATGTTAAAAATTGGTTTCAGCCTCCTTTCAAGAAAAAATTTCCACTGAAATTCAAATGGCTGAGAGCACTTGAGGAGCCCATCTCTAATGGCCTCACAACTCATACAGTTGTGAGAAGGGAGCAGGTCCCCAGACATTGTCCATACCCAGATCCACTCAAACACCATTATGGGACCAGCCAGCCTGGAGTGGCACTGGAGAGGACCATCATGTACAAACTGGATTCCTAAAGGTTCTTCCTTTGAATTCTGCCATGTTTTTGAATGGCTTTGAATGGCTGAATCGTTACAACTCTTTCCTGTAGACAGCTGGGTCTGGCATACAGTCACTGTCATTGCCTCCATGCACACGAGCACTGAGCTCTTCTCCACCTCATTCCATCAGACCCAAGACCATCCCTTCTCTCAACCTGCAGAGAACTAAGTGGAGAAGGAGTGACTGTTTAAGCCCCAAAAGCAGATAATTTACTGATGATTCACCCCCCAGTACTGGCTTGCTGTGTGGGGAGGGTCAGAAGTAGTTGGTGGAAACTGTGGAGATGCACTAAGGCAGGTCTGCCTCTTTCTGGGACACTTTGCCATGAGGTGACTTTTACCTGTTATGAAGCTATAGCTGTCGTTTCCTGTCTATCCCAGTAGATTTCTTTCTTCTCTGAAGTGGTGCACTGGGACTCTTCCTCACACCTCTTGCACAGGGCTCTGTGGTACTCCTGCACTGAGCTAGGAGTCATCCATGATCTGCAGCTGTACGGAAGGGATAGGTCTAAGAACAGATTTTCAGATCCTCTACCTCTCAAGCAGAGGTAATTTGGGGAACAGCTACACACGGTTCATTGTGGGAAACCAGGACATCTCTTGTTGCTTTGGATGGGCTGAGCCCTGGGCAGGGGAGTCGGAGGGCTTGGCATGAAGCCCAAGACCCTTTTGCCTTCGATCTCGAGCCATGGAAAAAATTACCAACTTTATGTGGAGAGTTACAAACTAGGGAAAGTAAAGTAGAATGATTAGCTTATCACTGAGTAGAAAAATAGAATGTTAAGATTTATATGATAAGGGTACAGGGGGGTCAAGATAGAGGAATCTGGGCGTGTACTGTCCTTCCTCCTTCTTCTTCGTGGCCTCCATCTTCTTGGTGATGTTGGCTCTTAGGGATTGGTTTAGAGTAGAAACTGACTGTCTAACATAGGTGATAGGTATTGGGAATTAACTGTAAATAATGTCTACGTAGTTTATAGTATAAAAAGATACCACTGCCCTGATGGCGGGCAGTGTGCCTTGAGCTGACGTGCTGAACGCATCTCGGCTGGTCAGGGAGAACATGTTAGAGATAAGAAAAAACAAACAAACTTGAGAACGAAAGCCAGGGAGTTCTGACTCTTTCTTCGATCATCTGGCTGTGAAAAAGGACTCTTGGGAGCGTCCTAATTAGGAGGAATTCTGAGAGGTCATGTCTGCAACCACCTGGGAATTCTACCAAATCTTGACTTCCACACTCCCCTATCTAAGCTCTCCAGTCATGTCTCCTGGCTTCAGTGTCACTAATTTCAGCATTTGCTGTCTTACAGTGACATCTAGGGATAGAGACTGGAAATTGCAAGCTGGACGCTTACATAGACACTGTTTAAAACATATTTCAAACTGATAAAATTTGCTTCTTTGATAAGCCAAAAGGCTTAAGGAACAATTGTAATTAATATCAGGTGAAAAGCATCTTGCATGTTTTGCAGGATTGAACTCATGGCCCCAGGCCCATTTCTCTACTCATGTGCATTAGCATTAATTTCATAAAGTGCTTACAGAGACATGGCACTAATTGACATAACATTTTGCTCTGGTACAAAGAATACAAGCAAGATAAAGGTACATCAGTAATAACGACTAAACATATGAAAGGGAAAACGTCCTCAGGAGGACAAAAACACTTTGAGGTCAAAAGATCAAACAAGTTGCTTTGGTAGCTGGATCCATTATTTACTCATTGCTACCACTACTAAATTACTCATTACATTTATGTATCAGTCCCTTGATCACAGAGAGTTGCCCTGCTTGGTGATTCACCTACACAGAATTAAGATATAGGCCCTGATCTGGAGATCTTACCTGCAAGACAAGGCAGAACCAAAGGATGGTGGCAGTAGAGCAGAGGGAACAGTGCCTCAATCTACACTGCTTTGCACCCTGGCTTTGTGTTAGACTTCAGTTCACAGTGTTCAACAGCTTATCCCTGCAGGATCAAAGCAGAAGCAGCATCAAGTCTTCCCACTGTGCCTTCATTTCTTTAGGGAGAACAGGCAGACATCCTCCAGAACATAACAAGGGACAGCCAAACAGGATTAGACAGAAACCCACCATGTGCCCACATAATACATCACATAAAAGATGCAGAAATGTATAAGCTGACTCTTTCAAAGCAGACTTTGTGTGACTGTACAATCTACATCTGCTCTGGCTTTCCCCCGTAAATCTAGACTTCGGAAGTATTCACAGCCCAACAACAGAAAGAATTCTGTGCTAATTCATGCCTGGACCTTTGCAGAACCTAAAGAAATACAGCTCTTTGATGGCAGAAGGAAATGTAGAACATATTATCAGAAGAAAGCATCAAGAGAAGTGTTTATACATGTATCAGAGGCTTACATATCCAAAACAAAAGGATTTAAATATGCTCACATGGACAAAAACATGTGGAGGGAGTGGGGACAGAGGAAAGCTGCTGGCTTTGTAAGAACTTTTGGTCTGAGCAAGTGAAACTGTGCCACCTATGGTCCAAATTCAGTAACAAAAATTCAGCTCAAAAGTAGAGGTCAAGTAAAATTTTGAAAAATAAAAGTAAGTGGATGCTTTGCCAGTATCAGCACTACAAAACGCCATCCTGAGAATATGGTCTATCAAATGCTGTTAAATCTAGGGATATTTCTCTTGCTAAGTGTATGCGAAGTAACTGAAAAAAAATCCATCACTTTGCTCCCAGCAGACACTTTTTCAGATCACTAAACCACTAGAGAAAGCACCAATCCTTTTGCTTCTGGTTTTGCCACCACTGTTGTTTCTGACAGCAGTGCTGCTCAGCAGCCAGAGTTGG
The DNA here is from genome assembly GCA_013400575.1 of Peucedramus taeniatus. Taxonomy (NCBI): domain Eukaryota; kingdom Metazoa; phylum Chordata; class Aves; order Passeriformes; family Fringillidae; genus Peucedramus; species Peucedramus taeniatus. Next base: position 61,885 of record WBNO01007735.1, read on the forward strand.
TGGCCTGTCTTGGGGAAGTCACAGGCAACTTCCAATTTCCTGGTGCCCATCAGAGCAGCACCAGTTGCAGCAGGCTCTCCAAAAGATTACAGATGGGGACCTGGGAGAAAGCACTGCTTCAGGGCTGATTTAGGGAATGGAAATAAATGCAGCAGGAACTCTTTTGCACAGGAAATGCCTCTTAGGTGAATATAAGACAGGGATAAATTTTAAAAGCCTCGTTGCAGAAATATAACAACTAACTCATGCATTTGGAAGATCCTACATTGTCTCTCTATACTCAGTTTTTTAAGCTAAGCTTTCCTTTAAAGCACTTCTAAGGCCTTCCTCCTGAAAACATACCACAATGTGAATATTAGTAGCCTGAAATCAAATTGAGACAGTTAAGAAGATACTAGAAACTAATAGGAAACAAAGGATCACCTCCTATGATTCAGGTGAATGTTGGCCTTGATGATTTGTGTTTTCATTCCAGTAATCTCCACAGCCAACAAATGACAATTTTCCCTCCTCAGAGGGTACTGCCCAGACTGCTTTTATCAGAAGACAAAAAGTAATTAAATGACCGGAGGAACACAGTAATGTCCACTTCTGTGTGGCCAGACCACATCCCATGACCAGAGTGCTCTGGTACTTTGAATTTAGCACCAGAGACCCAGCTGTGTATCAGTCTGAACCACTAGAAGAAGTAGCCAAGACTTGGAAATAGCACAGGTCCTTTTGCACAGTGTAAACACAAGGCAGCAGATGCTGTCACGTTCAGGCTTGGCTTCAGGCGGCAGCAGCCTGAAAGGGCTCTGCATTGCTCTGCTTGGAAGCAAGAGGATGCGAACACCTCCTTCCCTCAACCTCTCCAGAACGGTTTTTTATCTGCCATAGAGTTACCAAAGGATGATCTAGTTTCAGGGTGATTTAAATCAGTACTGGAACTGACTTCTGCTACCAGGACAAATGAAACAATTTGACAACCCCAAGAGATGCCGCTCCCCTCAGTGTCCCTACAAACAGATTACCACAAATGGCAGTGATGGGTGAAGACTCCAGCTACAGCTACTTTCAAACAGAACAAAGTTCACAATATTTTTAATGAAGACCACTACTGGACAATCAGAAAGTTTCTCCATGTCACTGCAACAATCTTACTGAAAGGAAAAGCATTTAAGCACAGAAAATACTTTTTGCTCAATATTGTGTGTAAGGAAGTCACACTGAATTCTCACTTACATAATTTAAATAATGTGTGGATTAATTTATGGGTTACTATTTACTAAAGGAACCTGGACAGAGTTTTTGTTCTGTACCTTGAAATTCATCTCCAGATGTGCACTCTTGAGTTGCAGGTGTAGGTCACAGGCACGGTGTCAGACAGTGACAAGCATCAGTCTGCAGGGCCATCTTTCCCCGCTGTTACTGAGTACAGGTGCGCTCACACTGATGTCTGTTCAGTCTGTTCACTGGGGTGTAGCCAGGAGCCACCCCATCACAGAAACTACTCTGGTAGAGAGTAGCTGAAGGCTGCTTCCTTTATGACAGGGGCTGCCCTTCAATAGATCTTTCCAGCAGGATCCTTGGGAATAGACCATTTTAACCCTTCTTACCCCAGAATTACTGTCCAATTACACGTGAATGCATTTATGTAATTTGCTGGGTCTACCTAAAAGGGCAGCCTTTCATTTGTGGGAGAACCATTTAAACAGCGCCAGTACCACCCCTTCCCTGGTTCCCTGGGGTCAGCTGTCCTGTGATAGCCAAGGCTTGTCTGAGTGTACTGTAGAGAGCTACGCCCCCGTTTGACAGTGAGAAGGACTGCAAGCACTGCTGACAGCTAAATCCTCTCAGTGAGGAGCAGGACCATTCCACTTGGAATCACATCTACTAAATTCAGCTACTTGGAGAGCTGAGCCTGGATCATGTGTTGTGTGGGTTTTCTGATCTGGGGAGTTCTGATTTTTTTTTTTTTTTTTATAATCACAGCAAAGATGGGCTGTAAATAAAAATAAAGACAAATAATAAAAATAACCCCATTTACTGTATACACAAGTCCTTTTAATCAGGCCCCAAATTCATTTCAGAAACGTGCTGTCACACTTCACAGATGCAAGATATTCTAAAAGAGCTGAAACCAAACTTGAGAACATTTCTGGCTTTATCCTAAAATACTGTGCATTTTGCTTATTCAAGAAATTAGATGATCCTCTTCTACCCAAAGTCTTAGACCTCAAGCCAATACAAGGCAATCATCTTGTTTTAGAGCCACAATATTCCAGGACAAGTCACAGTATATTTAAATTGGTTAATACAGATTATGTTAGAAATTTGAGGGAGGAAATATAACACTTCTGTATGAAATCAAAGCTGATTTTACAAGAGGATTACACACATCTCTATTAAATAATGTTACTTTTATCTTCTACCAAAAAAAATATAATCCTCCTCAACAACAGCATAAAATTCCATTTGTTTTAGAAAAGCATACATCAAATAACACTGGAACACTTTATTTTAAAAGACTTTGTTTTCTCAGCTCTGTAGCAATACTCCAATACAGGTTAAGACTTGTTCATTAAGAGATCAATGACAAGCACATAGCAAACTTAAAAAAAAGGCAAGCCAAGTACAAATCCTCTTTTGAGATTACTTTTGTCTTTTTAATCTAAATGGGAAACAGTAGGCATGAAACGTCTATACAGCAAACATAAAACAACTATGCCATTTTTCCCTTAATGATCTCAAGAGCTTTTGATCTGGCAACTGGAAAACAACCTTCCTGTTGCCATGCTCAAGGGGACAGATTCCTGACTGAGTATGAATGCAGAAAGTCATAGTACTTAAATACACACAACTCTCTAAGCCCACTTCCATCTGCCCAGCGGCAGCAGCACATTAGAGGAATGCTCAGTGACAACAATCAACACTGAACAGATACAAGGGACACTAACTCCTACTGTGTCTCAGAGTTAGCTGTAAAAAACACTTCCCCCCTGCTTTAACAAGCTAAATATTGATATTGTATACATTTTCACAGTGTGAGGAACTACTGACCATTTAAAGATGTAACACATAGATCCTGTACACTAGAGCCTTGCAGAAGGACTAAGGAATTAATTGCTGACTGGAACTCAAGGTACACCTGTCCTATACTGCAAAATTAGAGTAGTACAGCCTGTAAGAGTGCAGCACATCAGATACAATTTTAAAAAACTACAAACAGGGTATGGCATTACAGCAGGGATATCTGATTACTGCCTGGCTGTAAATAACACATGCATCTTCAGGGCATCTTCAGGGCAACTACATACCAACTATAAGCAGGATGGCAGTATAGGAAAAATCAGGAGTTCTGCCTAATTGTTATTTCAAATATTTGAAACTTAAGCTTCAATGACTTCGCATTTTAGAGTATTATAATGGCTTTAGATGTATTTAGAGCCTTAAATGTCAAACTTTCAAGGACGTTTAAGTCAGATTTTTAAACATACAGAGAGAAACAACAATGTTACAGAGGTCTTGCAGTCCAGGAATCTAAGTTAATGAAAACAAACTTCAGATATAAACATACTTCCTTAGACATTTTCACTAGTTCCCTCTTTACCCTACGAAGAAGCTCTCCAAAACAAAATGTTAGTCATTTAGGCTGTGCAAAAATGGAGTTCAGGAATAAAGGTTCAAGCAAAGCCGCTGAAGCAATGAATAGCATGCACACACAGCCCAGGCACTCCTCTTTTCAGAGGTTACTCCACTCAAGAATTATCTGCCCATAGTTGTGACACTGAGTCAGATTTAGCAGACCACAGGTGAAAGTCAAGGGCCTGATAGCATACACCATAGGAGGAAGTAGGCATCTTACAGACTTAAATTACTAAATCTCATATTCTACAAACAACTGCCAGCAGCATCTAGGAAGTGAGGGTTGCATTGCTCATAGTTGCATTAAGCAGATGTAGACTCAGAACAGACAATTTAGTGAATTTATTTATGCAACACCTTACTCCAAGGTATCACCTCAGAGTCAGCTAGAACAGCCTAATAAAGCTATGCACAAGGCTGTGGATTCAAAACAAGTTTCTACAACACCTTGAGATTAAGCCTAAGTATCACTAAGATGGTGATCTTGATTGGTAGGTCTGAAGGACACAGACTTCACAACACTCCAACAAAAAACCACCATTTTTTGCAGTCTGAGCTTGGCCAGCCTCAAGTCATACTAGTGCACTTCAAAAGAGTTAAGCTCATTTTTTACTGCCTTGGCAATTATGGGCCACATCTTTCAACATTTTTTAATCTATTTTCGAATAAAGATTGAAACCTGCCTTCATTCTGAGAACAGATTTCTGTGGCAGCACTTTAACAAGTTCTTTTCCAAAGCCTTCATTTTCAGCCTTTTTAAAACACAGATATGTATTCCAAGTAAGTTTAGCTTTGACAAAGAAGTTTCAGAATAAGATGACAAAACATGATATTGTTGAAGCTTTTCATGTAGAACATACAAAAAGGTCTGGGCTTGTACCAAGGCTAATTACAGTCTTAAGAAACTGTTTTAGTTTAAAACACTCATGGACAAAAATTTCTGCTTTCCTTCTAGAAAGATCAAATGGTTTGTTGCCACAAGAAATCTCAACTCTTTAAAACTTCAAATGTGTTACGTTGTATTCCAGCTCCTAAAAATGTTGCCCTTCAAAGGTCAAAACACAAGCATCTCTGGCCAAGCCTATCAACTGCAAGTTTCCTTCTATTAGAAAGGATTTTTAAATGAGGAGGAAGAAAACCAAAGACTTTTTCTTATTTATTCCAAGCAGAATGACTATGGAGAAATGACTCAAGCTTAGGTAGTAAAAGTTAATGGAATGCCAATCTGAAATGAAGACTGACTCAGTAACACGAGACCTGCGAGTCATTTGTTAATCTTCAATTCAAAGCCCACTAGAAGTACTTGTATAATACCAGTGAAATAGAAGATACTGCTTGTTTTTCCTCTTGAGCAGGAGAACAAGCTTTAAATGAGAACATCAGTTTTTCTGGCATGAGATAAAATGAAAATCACTAATTGCTATGTACCCCCAAAAGATTGATTGCTTTAGCAGTTAAGAATCAGTACTAGGTAAACTTGCACTAGAATGACTTTATTCTGCTCATCTGCAAGACTTGCGTAAGATTTATTTTTGGATTTCCATTTGGTATGTGGGTATTTTATGCTTTTCATGAGGCACTTCCTCCTCTTGAATGTATTGCACCTTAACAGTATATAATCTTCTGGAGCATCCTCTCTCTGGAACAGTTAAGATCTGTAACACCAGGCAGAATTTGTGGAGATTGAGAGACTGGATTTTTACAAACGGAATTGTCTAGACCAGATGGAGAAAGAAATCATCATATAATGCTCCCCTAATTGTTGCTAGTGCCTTAAGGGTTCATTTCTGAACTCAAAAATCTAAAAAAAGAAAAAAAAAAGTTCAAATGAGTTAAAATTGAAACATTTCTGTTTAGAAAGGCAAATATGAATAGGAAATAAAGTACATGTGATATTAAATAATACAGTTTTACCTAATTCCTTACTACTTAGATAGTAAACAATTATTTTATCATCTTTTTTTTCTGGCTAAGGTATTAGTAAGTATTAGCAGTAGAGAAATGTCTCCTTCTTTCTTTCCAGAGAATACATGATATCACACAAAGTTTTTTAAGCATTTTCCGCTATTGTTATGGTTTTGCAGCTCAGCATGTTCTGAATGGTTTCAGGAAAAATTTCCACGTCTACCTCAAAAGGAAGACAACATCTGCTTGTTTCACCAAATTAATTAATTTCATTCTTCACGAGACATATCCTACAAGCAGAATAGCAAATGTCTACAGCTAACTAAAACTAGCTTAAAGCGTGGTGAAACAAACCTATTGTAACCTCCAGTAATGCTGAAATAATTGCCTTCTAGAAAAGCAAACCAAATCAGCTTTCTGTAGTAATACCCAAAGACGAATACAAAACCCTCCATGTCAACCATCAATCCTAGGAAAACTTTTCATAACAGGGAAAAGGTTAGTGAAGACCCTGTTCCCTTCCCTGCTCCTGCAGCTAAAACTACCAGTTCAGTCAAGCACTCTGCTTGCCAACTTTCAATGCACAGTCATGGCAGAAGACAACACGTCTCTTATCCCTACTCAGTGACAGAGGAGATACAATATCCCATCCATTTCCCTCCAGTGTTTTGGGACTTTTGCCCAAATGTTTCGCCTTGAGGAGCTCAGCTTGCTTTACACCTACTTTGCTTCACACTACTACCTCATAGTCACTGCAATAAATTTTAGAGAAGATCCAGTTACTTACGCAGTAAACGATGTCTTATTATGCTGCTACTAAGGTACACCTACATACAGGCTTTAAAGCTCTAGTCTTACAGCTAGAAGGTAAGATCACATCAAGCTAATCTACTGATTATCAGCTAGTACTTAATCATGTAGATTTTCCAGTTTCTTCAATCAGCAGTGAGCTACACTTGCCGCAAAGCAGTTCAGCCATTCTTCAGCAAGGCTGCAGTGCTAGTTCAAAACTTAGGCTGAAGCATTTCAAATATCCCAGAAATTATATGAATAAACTTTTATTTTTAAGCAACAAAACACACTATTTGAATAAAACTCACACATTTAACTCAGGTGGAGAGTACTAAACTGAACAATCATCACTAATACATTTCCATTGGAAATGTGTTAAAGTTCACAAGGGTCTTCATTACCATCTTACTGAAGTTTTCTTATGTGTTTCTAGTCTACACACCACCTGTTTCATGCAGTCATGCAAATCAAACTGTAAATGTTCAGGTAATGGGGAAGTCCATTCACTGCAAAGATTCATTTTTCACAGAAGAGCCAGGATAGGTAAGACCAATACTGCAGGGTTCTTCATAAGAGTACAGGTATATTAGAAACCATGAACTTTCAGTTGTTCTTCCTTGACAATGCCAATCTAAAGGAGAGAAACAACGTATTTTAGTAAAGCTTAAATATTTAGGCTATTAGAGTGATATCAAGTTGTCACAAGCTTACACTTTGATTAAAGAAACTGCTATACAGTTTATACACTCAATGAAACATTTTTCTGGTTTACAGAATGTTTCTGGGTCAAGCAGAACAACTGACTAAACAAAAAGAAAATCTTATCAGACATCTAATTTGTTCTCTAGTCCTAGGACTTATTCTTCGACAGTGTAACAGCACTACATTATCATTTGCATCAGAGTAGGCCTCTTTCCCCTACAGTGTTTTCAGTCTCACGATTATGGTTTGCATTGAACACTTGATTTTACAAGCACGGAGCTCAAGTTGCGCTGCCAGAGAACAACTGGTGTACCATAACAGTGCAAAGGCATTCTACAGTGCTTTGATTCTTACCAGAGGCTTACTCTCATTCTGCAAGTGTCATTTTACTTTCTGGCTGAAAATACAAAAAAAACTACAGTGGCCATCTTTAGCTGGTGAATTAGCATCAGTACCACCTGTCACCATACTGCTTTCAGAGAGTTTTAGATATTTATCTGCAGTCCCTCACCTCCAAGAGGAATTGGCAAATGTTCTTCCTCTGGTCACCTTGCAGCTGGATAACTTCACCGTATTCAGGATGCTCAATCACAGTACCATTACAAGCAAATTTCTACGAGAGAAACATCAATATTATAAGACATCTGATGTACATCGTGATTTTGCTTAGTCAGTCTTTTCAGAAGAACTCTGTCTCAGAAGCTGCTTACTATTTTGATGCCAAGCCAGGCAAAGGTTAAATCAATTTTACTGGCTCTGAGAGCAAATGGAATATATCTGCTGATACATACATACACAAACTAAACTGCTGATGGTAAATTCAGGCAATGACAGGATTAGCTACTGTGCAGAAAGAAATGGCCAACAGTCATTGCAAGAGTGAAAAACAAAGTCATAAGATACAGCCTTTCAACTTCACACTATTTCAAAATAAGTATTTCTATCCTGGCAAAACTAAAGGCCTCTATTTTCAGCAACGACCCAGCTGTAACAGAAGCAGGAATAAAAAGCAGCTCTACTTTAAACTGATTTTATTCTTCGTATCAACAAAGCCATAGATCTGTGAAATTTAAAAGAAACATTCAGAATGTATTTACTTCTTTTTAAGACAGAAATGTTTAACCTTTTAGCAAAATCAGTGTCACTGGACACTGATAGGTGTTTTGAGAAAGGGAAAGGACTCGAATATGAAAGTGGTGTGCACTGGAAAGAATGAAGTGAAATAAATATTTTGTTACTTAGTATTAAAAGCTATTTTACTCCTTTATATATAATCATTATCAAATCAGATCAGCCACTTTACCTTTTTGAAAGCTTTCACAAGTTTCTTCTTGTCATAATCATCGGCAATGCCCTGAACAGTTGTTAGTGTCTTTCTTCCGTTTCGTTGCTGGATTCTTATATGAATGTAATCCTCAGTCCCCGCCGGGAGTAAGTCGTCGCCCTTTGTTGCATCAGCAAAGGGGTCTGCAAGAGGAAAAAGATTAATGTAATTCCCACAAAGGAAAACACCCAAGTTCAAAACTAAGGAGGACTTACTCCTTACTTCACAAAAAAAATTATTCTTGTACTCAGGGTATCATCTTGATGTTTAACCCCTGTTTAAAAACACGCTGTTAAAACCAAAGCGCTTTTTCTACAGCTGTATTAAGTATCATTACACTATGCACTCAGGACAGCCCTCTCAACTACCATGCACCCTTTATGCCATGCCTTCCTTCCCAGGTATGAACAATTTGCTGCTACAGTATCAGTTTACTTAATTGTTTCTTGCAAACTGTAAATCCCGAACCTGAAAACCTGGTTCTGAGAGAACATCAAATGCACATAAGTTTTAGGCAGCCACATACATTTAAAGTGAAATAAAGCAACTGTAACTCTTATAAGATCAACTGATAAGAACAGAGAAATAAAAAAGATCTAGAACAGACACTTCTTTACAGGTCCAGAACAGAAGTCTTAGACTGTGGTAACTACCACATTCCCAGCATGTTAAGCCATGGGTGTAACTCTTGGCTACTAACAGAAATGGGATATACACTCTAAGGGATGTCAGAGGCTGCCTGTAAACCAGAACTCCTCCAGTCAGCAGCTTAAGAAATGTAACAAAATGAATTTAGGCTTAGACTAAAGAAAGGTCAATTCTCAAATTCTTCCAAGCTTACCATTTATCTAGCACAGATAAAACAGAAAAGCATTTAGAAGGAAGGGGGCTTTTGGGTTAACACTTCTTATACTCTGTACTTCACAAAAACATACTTAACACTCAATCAATAAATTTTACAGCTCTACAAATCTCCTAATCAGCAGCTCCAAATAAACCTTGAAGCACGAAGCATTTTATTACTTTTCAAGAATAATCACAAGTAATTTTTTGTACTAATCAGAATGATATTTAAGAGCCCATGTAGGTTAAATAGCCATGCAAGCTACAATTTCCCAAACTTCCATTCAAAACTCAGCTCTAAAAACACTGGTCAAGTTTTGCCATCCACTAGAAAGAAATGCCCCAAATAAGTAAAACTTCAGCAGAAACACAAAAAGTAGTTCAGCTGCAGATCCTTGTAGGAACAAGAATGACATGAGCATTAATGGCATAATAAGGATTCAAGCACCACAGGAAACAAGCACAACATTGGAAACCCTGACTAGATCAACTTCTACTATGGAATTTGTTAAACCATGTTGAATTTTTCTGTGAATTTTACACAGCTTGCGGCTCAAACACTAATAGAAAATCTTAGTCAAAGAAAAAGTGAAAGAAAAATAGGATGTGGGCATGAGGATCACTTGACAGAGTTTAGGACTTCAGGTTGCAGATAAGCCAAGATAGCCTGGCAGAGTTTAGGGCTCCAGGCTGGAAATAAGCAAGCATTGTAGGTGTCAACACTGGATCCCTTTAAACAAATCCTCTGGGCGGCACCTTCCGTAGGCACAGGGTGAGCTCCCAAATCGAGACTGAACGTAGCCTTCTCACATGGCTTATACCTGCAGAAGATCAGAGTCCAAACTGTGACCGAAAGCCTAAGACTGTATAAAGTGCTAACTTGCTCACTTCTGCTGCTTATAGATAAGGCAGGAGGAGAGCGCTGGCCCGGCACGGGTAAACTTCCCTGCTGATAGGAAGAAATGATCTGCCATCTGCGTAGCTCACTCTATAGAAACAATAGCCTTTGCAGGGCTTATTTTGCGTTTTGGGACATTGCTAAGATGCGGCAGCAAACCAACTGCAACTGATGAAATTATTTCCTCAGCAGAGGATAGGAGCCCTCGATACGGGTCGTCAGAGCCGAGAACATGGCAGCTCCTCCTCCGGCAGCAGTGAGGGGCTGAGCCTCCCGCCCGAGATCTCTTCGCCGCACATACTGAGCACGTCCCGAGGCCGGCGACGCGGGAGGACAAGGACGAGCCGCCGGCGCTGCCTCACGGAGCACCGCGGCGACACCGCTCAATGTCACCGCGGGGGCGGGGGGCCCGCGGGCCTCGGAAGGCGGAGGCAGGACGGCGGGGCCGGGGTCAGGAAGAGGGGGCCGGGGGCGATGGGTGGGTTGGCCGAAGGGGCGGCTGCGGGGGCTACGGAGTGCAAGCGGCTCTTACCAAAGGATTGGAGGTTCTGGATCGAGGACATGCGACTCAGCGGCGAGAAGCTGGAGCTGCGGGGAAGCGAGTCCGCTCGGGTCACGTCTCCGGCTCCGCAGTGCCACGCGGGGGCGGGGAGCGGGAGGGAGCGAGGGAGGGGTAACAAAAGCAGAGGAACGCGGGGAGCTAACCCGAGACGGAGGGCGAGACCAGCAGGAGGGAGTAAGAAGAAGAGGAAGCGCAAAGGGAAATAAAACGTGGAGGGAGGGAAGGACCCCCCGCCCCTCGCCCGCACCGCCCCACAGCACCGCCAACGGGCGCCGCCCGCCGCGCTCCGCACAAAATGGCGTCCCGCACGTGACGGCCCCTCAGCAGCACGGTGCGCGGAATCACGGAGTCGGTTCGTTTGGAAAAGACCTCTGAGGGCATCGAGTCCAACNCGCTGCAGGCTGAGGCTATATTCCCTTGTCCTGTGGCTGGTTCCTTGGGAGAGGAGACTGACCCCACGTGGCTACACCCTCCTTTCAGGCAGCTGTAGAGAGCAACAAGGTCACCCCTGAGCCTCCTCTTTCGAGGCTAAACACCCCCAGCTCCCTCAGCTGCTCCTCATATGACTTGTGCGCAAAACCTCTCACCAGCTTCACTGCCCTTCTGTGGACCTGCTCCAGCACCCCAAGGTCCTTTATCGTAACAACGTTCTTCTCCTCAGTGGGTCCCCAACAGCAGTGCTGGTGTGTTGCTGGAGCCCGTTGTTCTCCATGCTGCTGGCCCT